>OY757913.1:122044605-122167105 GCA_963585895.1 Sepioteuthis lessoniana | reverse complement strand
CAGGAAAAATTTATGAAGATCACCATGGTAACTGGTTGTCCATCACTTGACTTACAGGAGATGCGATCGATATAGAATCAAATGAGGCACCAATGAGGAAATTGTAAGGCATATGTTCTTCTCGACATTTACTTCCACAATTGACCCCTCTCGTAACGTCGCAGAAAGAAATCACGATCACTCAGAAAATCTAGCTGATGGACTGATGATTTACTTACATAATAGCACACTTGCTTTTCAGGTGCTGACAGGTGTCACAGAGAAACCAACCTACACAAAGTCATCAGTAAACAAGCAGGACATTTCCTTGAGCTTTAAACTACTTAACAAATCCCAAACTCCAAGTATGCAGAGTACATATTATGGCAACCAGACTAGAAATAGTACAAATGTTTATCTAAAAAAAAAAGAAAAGAAAGAAAGAGAATAACATACTAATGTTACCAAATTCCTGCCCATGAAACAGGCCAAGTCAGCTCCCACAGACCCAACACTTTTTGAAGTTGCTGCTCTGATAGAAGCTACAAAAATAAATTACAAATACAGATGCCAACATTTCTATTTTATAATCTGTGTTAGTAAAGGAAATCCTTTCATAGCCAATACCTGTTACCATTTATTTCTATTGCTAATTGGGAAGAAAATACATTGCCTGGGTGAAATTAGGTTAGAATTCCAAATATCATGTTTAAGTAAAAGCATTTCAGTGAACTTTTGTCATTGCAGATATCATTAATTCATTGTTTTGACTACTGTGACGGCAAATTAAAATAAAAAGATCCCCAGATGAGCAACCATTTAAAAGCATATGGGAACGGGTGCATGTAAATATTGTTATCACCAAATGGGGGTTTATTTTTTTATGCACATGTGAGGACGGGGTGGTCTGGCTTTTGATCGCTCGTAGAATAAGTCCTTGTTCAGAGTCCTTTCTCGGGCATATAGGAACTGGCATATTATGTGGGGGTTAATTTATGGCTAGACTGACCGCCGTTGGCAAGGGGTTTCCAAATTTCACACTACACAAAGGCCACTAGTTCTTCCTCCCCTTGAACAATGGAAGATATGGACCTCTAGGTTTAGATGTAATAATATTAATTATAGTAGTCGACAACTCCGGTTTCCTGTGTAATATTTTTAAAGGAATTCATATAGGACAATTTAAGCGAGGATAACTTAAGGCGAATAGAAGCTGAAAAGGAAGCAAGCATGAAATAATTTGGTAGCAGACAATACAAATGAACAACGTCAACATGTGGGAACATTAAAATATATCAATCTTTTTACTACACACATTGATACACATATTCAACGCATCGGCTATATTGTTAACGGATAGTACATAAACATGAATGTCTTTCTTCTTTTTATTTCTTTCTTCTTTAGTCTTTCTTCAAATTGAGAGAGAGAGGATATATAATTGGGTATAGGGAGAAACAGTCTTAAAGTTTACTTATCTTTTTCCGATGGATTCCTGTGGAGAATATTTCCTCTTTTACGGGCTAACGGACTTAATGCTATTTTTAGTTCTGGCTTGAAGGTATGGCTCCTTCTCCTTCTTGTCCAAGATACTTTCCGTCTTTCTTTACCCGGAGTCTTGGCATGGGCCTCGCCCCAGGAAGGAGGGGGCTATTTCCGCTTTGGGGTTCTAGCCAATCATTTAGCTTTTTTCTTCCTTTCCCTGGTCACTAAGTGCAAACACCTGTTGGCCTCCACTCTGACCCACATTCTTTACTTTCTTCCAGAATAAAAATTACCGGCTGTCTGAGTGTAAAATACAGCTTGGCTCACAATATGAGACAAGGTAAAACAAAAAAATTCTCACTGTGCCGTAAAAAAAGTGATGCACCGGAAGAGAGTGACTTATGAACTGCATGATAGTTATTTCCGCTCGATGACGATCACACCTGCAATTCCAAAGACAGCAGAAGTGACACATCCCGATGGCCAATAATCGAAAGAAATCACACAGGTGTGCTCGGCTGATAATATGGGACAAGGTGAAGGTCCCACTTCAGAGTGATGCACCGGAAGAGAGTGACCTGTGAACTGCATGACAGTTATTTCCGCTCGATGACGATCACACAGGCCATTCCAAAGATAGCAGAAGTGACACATCCCGATCGCCAGATATCGGAAGAAATTGTGGAAGCGTGGAAGTTTGAAGGAAATATAAGGCCGACGAATTGAACAGAAGGCAGTGAAAAGGATCCCACTGTTCACGAAGCTGACCTCGTCGTCACTGTGTGCGTTGTCTCGGCCATCGTCCACTTACATCGAAGAGTTCAAGCCTCATAGACAAACAATTCTAATTCCTCTCCTGACTGCTCCTACTTCACACAAGCGTCTGTCGAGAAAATAAATATATATTGTTATATATAAATTCCGTGTTGTCGTTTGTTTGACCAGAGAGCGGAACGTAACATGAGCTCCAGATTGATATCCTCCTCAAAAGGGGATATCTTCACTATGTATGATATCAAAATCAGATGGTTTAAACCAATTTTGTAATTTCCAAGCTCTTAATAGCATCTCTAAAATATTATTTCTTGAAGACAAATCTCATTCCTGACTATCACCAAATAACACGGCTCCGCTCTTTTAAATTCCATTATATATCTTTTGGTCTGACAAATGCCGCAGTTACATTTCAATGTACCATGGACAAAGATATTTTTAATATCAATTGGGTATTTGTTTAGCTAAACACTATATTAATTTATCGTGATAAATAGATGCAGCATCAAAAAGATATAAATAAAATGTTCACTGTATTAAATGAAAACAACGGCATGCCTTAGCTTGACTTCCTAGGATTTAATGTTAGTGCAGGTCTCTTACCCACTAACAAAAATATTGAGGAATTGATGTCATTCCTATATCCAAAAGACTTCAAGTCTGCACAGATTTCTACTATAAATTGATCTGACTATTCAACACTTCCAAATATAATTGTTCTGGCTCACTCAATCTGCAGCAACCACAGATTATCAATTGTTTACTATCTTGATTGCATCAAGTGATTAATTGAAAACCTTTACAAATAGGATTCTTTTTCAAAAATTTGTTTCTGGCCCCAATTAGGCATTATACATTCAATGGAGAACTGCTAGTAGCTTATTTGGCAGCGATTCATTTTTGTTATTGTATTGAAGGTTGCCATATAGTGTTATTTGCTGACCACAAGCTGTTATGTGGAGCCTGACACCTGCAGACAGTCAGCAATGATACCTCTGGGTATTCAGAATACATTGCTGACGTCACATACATAAAAAGGTGATCAAAATGTTTGAGCTTTGCCGGCCAGTTGCCAGAAAATGGAAGAAAGAAATTAAATCATACTTTAAGAGTTTCCACTGTCTTATAACAATGGTAAAATATTGTGTGATAGTTACACTCATGCGGCCTGCGGTACTTTCTGAATGGCCTGCCTGAGACTTCAGTTTTTTTGTTTTAATAGAAAACATTTTTTTTTTTTTTTACTTAAAAGGAAAAAAATGAAATGAAATCAATTTTTCCCTGTTTCTAAAGCAGATGCTTATGCATTTGGTCTTCTGTAGAAAAATTGCTTAAACGATCTTCAACGTTAAATTACCTTGAATCTTTCTTTGTAGTGTGGCCCACCTGATAAGCTATATCTTATGTGGCCTGTTTCTCAGAAAGGATTGCCCATGCCTACCTTCGACCTTTCATTCCAAAGCATTTACATAAACCTATTTTTGATGGCTTACTGGCAGTCTAGAATTGAATCACTTATAATATTGTTCAAATTCAGGTACTTTTCTCCTAAAATGGAGAGATCTACAAAGCAGTTCTGCACAGAGCATGAAATATGTCAACAGTCCAAATTTCATAAACATGAAATTTCATATTCAATATCTGGAATTGCCATCACCTCATTTTTAGACTGTACAAATTGATGTTAAACTACTATTGATCATTCAATGCGTTGGATCAAATTTCAACCACTAACTGAAATTACAATATAATCAGTGATCAAAGCCCTTGTGAATATGTAATTGCGAGGTATGGAATTTGATTGTGTTGTCACTGACAGAGGTAGACAATTCAAACAGTCAAAAATTATTTGCTTCCATAAACTGAGAACGACAGCATATTATCCTCAAAATAGTAGTTTGATCAAGAGGGCTCATTGAACCATCAAGACATCTATATGAGTCAATAATTAATCATGGCTGAACATTATCAATCGTTCTCCTGAGCATTTATTGTATGTATAATGAATCCTCTCCTCTCCTCCAATTCCTAAACTGATAGTTGGCTGAGCTAATAAAGAAATAGACACTTCAGGTAGTCAATACAATTGTTAATAAATCATGAGATATTATGTGACAATTGGATTTACATGATTTCACTAAAGAACATCAATATCAAACCGTTTATTCAAAATGCTCTAATGCCCTGTGACAAAGTTTGCTTTAGAATTGATCAGAATTAAATACCTTTAGAAACGCTATGTACCAGGCACTACAAAATTCAAACATGGTTACTGAGGAACTTCTTAGTCTAAACAAGTCTTGAAGTAGACATGCAGGTACCACCAATAGAGTGAAACCATATACCAAACCGCCATCCACTAACTGCAAGACTGTGCCTAAGATAGAAAATCCAGGACAAGAAATTGTGAGTTTTGACAAGAAAGTTACAGACCAGAAAATATTGATGGATGTTTATAACAACAAATAGTAAAAAGTTAATTGTTGGTTGTTTGGGTTTTATGGTATATCAACTTTTGTTTACACACAGTTAAATATCAAAATTATTTTTTTAGACCATTCAGTTTAGTGTTAGTACAGTTTCAATGTCAAAAAGAGTTCCATTTCAAACAATTCAGTTTATCCTTAAGGCTGGTTGGGTTTTATGGCATATCAACCTTTATAGGTTATTTAATGCCAAATCCATTTTTATGCAAATAGTCACTTCTATTTCAAACAATTCAGTTTAGCATCAGTACACAGTTTAATTGTCAAAACATTTCCATTTCAAGCTATTCAGTTTATTCAAACAGTTCTAATTCAGCTAAGTACAAGTATAGATTTTGTTTACACACAGTTAAATGTCAAAAGAGTTCTTTATTAAACAATTTAATTTAGCCTAAGTACGCAGTTTAATTGTCAAAAACATTTCTATTTCAAGTTTATTCAAACAGTTCTAATTCAAACAATTTAGTTAAGCATAAGTATGCAGTTTAATTCTATTTCACCCATATCAGGTGCTACCATTCTAGGCCAGAGTAGACCTGGGAGCAATGGAAATGATGGGGTGCTCTGCATTCCCCAAAGCTCCAGCATTACAGGAACCTCACCATCAGATTGTTTAGTGTCATAATCAGGACACTCTTTGAGGGAGTCTTACTCCTCTGCAGAGATGCAGTCGGTATATTCTACAGCCCCAGCCGACTGGGAAAAGTAAAAAGTTAATCCACGTTAAGTAGAAGAATTACATCAACAAAAGATGACTTCTTCACCTGCAGAATAAGTAAGCATGAATCTAAATGAGATACTTTCTCATGTGGCCTTATGTAGCATGAATCTAAATAAGAGCAGCTGTGATTAGCAGAATAGATAGCAAGCTAATCTCCCAGAACAATTACTGAATAGCACCTCACTAGGTGTTTTAGAATTGTGGCCTTGTGATAAATGGAATCTGCCCTTTATTTCTAGGTCACCTTTCGTAGAGTTAGGCTGATGATTGTTAATGAGTTTGATTCTTAGTGGGTATCAGAAAAATCTTGGTAAAGAAAACTTGCACTAAATACTGAATTTTAATTGTAGTAATAAAATTCCTTGTGATTTGATTATAGTTTAATTGTATAAAAGAACTTTCAAATACCTTAAGAATTGCTCATGTTATGGAACATTAATTGATAGTTTACTGCTTTTTTAAGATAGGATAAAAATAGCAAAGTTGTTAAAAGTAGAATGAGAAACTGACAAACTAGAACATTGGGACCAATGATATAGACACCTGAAAATAACAAATGCCGATTATATGAGGATGAGGTTGAAACAATCAACCACATAAGTAAATTCACTGAGCAAATTCATGCAGCACCAAATTAAATTACTTAATGTATGAGAGAGAAATATTAGTTGTAGATAAGCTTGATGTTCAGGAAAAAAAATCTAAAAAGGAACAATTATGTGAAAATTGGTTTGGAAATGATGTTATATACTCATTTGCCGTATCATAACGACTCAATAATAAAGACGCACGCAGAAAGACGCAAGAGGAAGACACAGGAAGAAACGACGCAGGATAAAGACGCAGGAAGACTTCTTTTCAAATATATTTACCTCTCACTTTATTGCAAGGGTTTCGAAAGGGTTGTTCAAGGGTTGCATGTGAGAGGGTGATGGAGACCGAACATAAACTTCATATTTTGACCCCACTGTTATGACCGCCACGTTGTGTCTTTCTTGTTCTCTTGATGTTGGGGTCCACTCCATTGGGGCTTTCCTAGGGCCCCCTCGGTCAGGTGTGGCCTTCCCTGCCAAATCTGGTCTCTACTGTCTGGAATTCTACTGACAACTGCACTGGGACCCAAACTCAACTGAGTTAAATAATAACTCCACGCCCACACGATTGCCTACTGGATCTTTGAATCGGATGTTTAATCGTCATCAAGCGGAAATAACTGTCATGCAGTTCAGAGGTTACTCTCTTCCGGTGCATCACTGTTAGTGGCACAATGGGACCTTCACCTTGTCCCATATCATAAGCCTTAATCCACCCATGCGATCTCTTTCGATTACTGGCCATTGGAATGTGTCACTTCCTTCCGGTGTATTACCTTGGAATAGTATTTTTGGGCCGGGTCGAAGGTCAAAATATAACAATGAGACTGGATTACTGAATAAAAAAAACTACAGAGAACAATATAAGAAATAAGAAAATATGTGATGGACTTACAATATGGTATAATGGAAAATGAGAAAAAAGATGAATTACAGAGAAAGCAAATAAACAATCTTAACTATTGAATACTAACTCTATAGCCAAAATGCAAAATCCCAGAACTAATGCAGATCTTATTGACAAGTAAATAGGCAAATGAAAAACGGCACATTGTAGTGGTATTTTGGGTTATGCAATGGCATTCAAGTTGTCCAACTTATAAAAATAAAACTATTTTCAATCCAATTTGCAACTTGATAAATGTGGGATACACGTTCATGTTCAGTCTGAACAACTTTAAACGAAATAACTATTTAACTATTAAGTAGCTCTTATAAAAACTTCCCTATATGTAGTGAATTGTAAATTCTATCATTTGACTATATAGAACATAATGGCTGGTGATGGCGACTTTTAAGTAAAAGCAATAATAGATGCAATCATAATCATTGCTCTTTTGAATGTTTTCAGAGTTTTGTATGGCTTGGCTTTCACAGTTCCACACACATACACAAAATAAATAGTACCCTTATGTTACAAAAAAAAAAAAAAGAGGCACAGTGATTAAAGGAGATAAAAGGATTTGGAGATAAAACTGTACATCTTTTTTAACTGTTTCAGGGATCAGTGTTCAAACATAGGTGCAAAAAAGCCAAAGTTTTGAATGCTGATTTTTTAGGAAGACAAACTATCTCCATGCAATACAATCTTCCTATTGTCATTTGACTTTATTCTGTACAAAGTAAAGCTTAGTTAAATCACCAACCTGAGTTCAAATCCTGGGCAGAACTGTTTGCATTTTATTTTACACTTATGCTCTTGAGAAAAAGTCATGGATTCATCTCTTTCTAAAATGCAAAGAGTCATTCAGAATTTCGATTCGGGTAGCCAAGTCAACTTCTTATGATAACTGCTATTCCACAACTGCCTTAATCCATTCAAAAATTGACATTATGAGAAATCCTGCCAATGGAGGAAGGGTTGGGAAAAATTCATCAGTAGAGCAGAAAAAAAAATATATACAAAAATGATTATTGTCGCTGTTTCAAGAACAAATGATTTTTTAAGATAAACCAAGACAAAAAATATACACAGGAAGAAAAAAAAAAAAAAAAAAAAAAAAAAAAAAAAGAGTCCCTTAATTCTTAGACAATGAATCCGTTAAAAATCTTATTTAATATTTCAGGTGTCTGAAAAGTTTGTATTTCAATTTTTTTTTAAAATCAATCTTTAAAAAATAAAGCATTTACAAAAAAGGTAGGGAAAAGTAATTTCTGTAACTCTAGAAACTTCCATCATTGAATAATCTTTACTTTTTTCTTTCTTTCTTTTTTTTTTTTTTAACAATAGTAATTAGCACTTTAGAAGAACGATATGCAATAAAATTCTGTTTTAAACTTGGAAAAAATGCCACAGAAATGTATGGAATGCTTCAGACTGCTTTTCAACAATCTTGCATGAATCAAGCATCAGTTTTTGAGTGGCATAAGAGATTCAAGAGATTTTTGGAGGTGCCCGTGGTGTAATGGTTATCCTCGCAGGAAATGGACTTGGCGACACGAGTTCAAATCCTGGATGAGACTGATTGCATTTCACATAGCACTAATACCCTTGGGAAAGGTATGAATCCAATTATTCTCCCTCCAGCTCTGGGTAAATAGTAGGACAGACTAGGTTCTTCAGCCTTGGTGAGGCAACTAGTCTAGGAGAAGGAAAAATCTGAATTTAAACCGACTAAACTCCGCTTAAAAAAATTGACCTTGTGTCATATCCTGCCCGAATGGAGGGGTTGGTAAATATAATAAGAGATTCAAGGAAGGCAGGGAGTCTGTGAGGAATGATGAGAGGTGTGGGAGGAGTAAGGAAGTCAATACATCAGAGTTGATTGGCCAAAGGCTTATGGTTAGGGTTACTATGTTGAGGTTTTAAGGGAGTTCAGGAAGAGACTCCGTCATCGGAAGAGGCCAGCACTCTTCAAATTGGGTCAGTGGCATTTCCAGCAGGACAATACACCAGTCCACAACTCCATCCTTGTCACAGACTATTTGACCAAGATGAGCATCAAGACAGTTGCTCACCCTCCCTACAGTCCAGACGTTGCTCCCTGGGACTTTTGGTTATTCCCTAAGCTCAGAGGCTATCTTTTTGAGACAATTGAGGAGATGAAAGAGGCTGTGATGAAGGTCATTGACACACTCACACAAGAGGACTTGCATGGGGCCTTCGAGAAGTTGTTGGAACGGTACAACAAGTACATTGCAGCCAGAGGAGATTACTTTGAAGGGGACTAGAGTTTCATGTGTGTACTATCAATAAAAGTGCCCATATGAAAAAAGTATGGAAACTTATTTAGTGATCCTCATACATTTGTGTAATTGTTTCTTAAGAGTTTTTTTTGCACAGTTATATGTCAAGTATTCCTTACGAATACAATTTGCAGTGTATGGTTTCAAGTATTCTTATCCAATACTAATAGTTACTGTTTCAAGTAATTGTTTCTATTTAATATAATCATTTCATGGAATACAGTTATTTGGTTTCAAGTAACTAATAATCATAATACTTAGTAAACAACTAGAGCTTCAAGTAACTATTCATAATACAAATAATTTATAATTATATGGTTTCAAGTATTCCTATTGAATAATATTTCAACAGGTATATTTGACCCATTGATGGTACAACCACTCCAGGTCAGAGTTGATCTGGGTGTAATAGCAATGAAGGTTACTCTACACTCTCCAATCAAATCTAGTATGACACTCATCAAATCTAGTTTAGTGTCATACCAGGTCACCATTTTTTAGCAGGGAGGGGGTAAAATAAAACTCTACAGAAAATGCAATCAGTGTATTCTAAGCCTTACTGACAGGCTGGCATTTGCTAATGATAAAGTTAGTCATTGTAAATGTTAAATGTAAAAAGAGTTCTATTACAAACAACACAGTTTAGTTCTATTTGACCGATAGACGGGACCCTATCAGGTGCTATCACTCCTGGCCAGAGTGGACCTGGGAGTGATGGCAATGAATGGGTGCTCTGTATTCCCCAAAGCTCCAGCATTACTGGAACATCAGCATCAGATTGTTTAGTGTCATATCTAGGACACTTGTTGGGGGGAGGGGTCTTACTCGACTACAGAGATGCAGTCGGTGTTTTTTGCCACCCCATCTGACTGGGTCAGTATCAGTGTCATCTTGTGCTAAGCCAATCTTAAAAGGATTGATTTTTATTTATATACAGTCACGTATGTTATAAGTTAAGAAACTCACTTAGTGAGTAGGGTGGTAAGGGTATCAGATGATCTTGATGGTAGTAGCAGCCGTGGACGGGGTGGTGTTGTAGCTAAGTCAGCTGTTGTCCACAGCAGGTGGTGTGTCAAAAATCTGTCAGAGTTCAGATGAGTTCTTATGGCCGCAGTGTGTTCTTCCTGTCAACCCTTGGTAGGCCGGTCTGACACCTTTGAAGATTTTCGCTGCTTAAGTAGTTACCCCTTGGATCAAGTTGGTTCTGGAAATTTTTTTAGGGGGGAAGATTTATGATTGGCTGAAAAAGGGTATTTTGTTAATGTGAATTAATTTCTTGCATTCTCGCCCAGAAGCTCTGCACGGAGCCTCTTGCGCAAAGACACATTCTATTCATTGTTTCGGCAGCAGCCATCAGGCTAACATCAGGTCGAATGCTACCCTTCTCCAGCCACGTGTATGTTTTTTTAATGAAATAATAAATCGGGAGAGATCTGAATCCTGCTATATAACACTAAAATTAATTGCTATTTTTGCAACCAGTCAAAAATACTGAATCAAGTAACAATGATACAAATTGTTTTGAAAACTGGTACTCACAACTCAAAAAAAGGGTTGTTGTATGAATGGAAAAAAGATTTGGAAGAGTCTCTTTGGCAAAAATTATCTCTTGGGAAAACCTGTTCACTTTCCCGTCAAGAATCCAGTAAATAATGCAAACACATGAGGGTTCGTTCAGCAATTCCTTCAGCACTTGCATAGGACAGCAAATTTAATCTTACACCTCATGTTTTGAGACAGCACAAATTCACAGATATAGGCAACAGAACATTTCGCCTGGAAGAATACAGCTCAGCAGTGTAGTTCTGGAATACCTTGAGATTAAAGTCAAGACAGCACAAATTCATAGTTAACAACATATTTTCCTCAGAATACAGCACTGCAGCAAAATTCTTAGAGGGATTTACTCTATTCCCTATTTTCCCTTAACTGTGGTGACAACCATATAAGTTCCTTCCAAGAAGATGTTCCCATTAAAGTAAAATAATTCCAACACTCTTAGTAAATAACTATACCCGTATCTATATTCATTATTATATGCTGACTATTTTACTGCCTTGTGCCCCAGCAAAGCAAAAAAGCTGGATTGACGTTAGTTGTCATGAATTTTTCTCTTCAATTATAACAGTTTGGTTTGCTTTCTTTTTTTTTTTAATGGCATATCAAACTTTGAGGGTCATTTAATGCCAAAGCCCTCTTTTTAGAAGGACATATGATACTATTTAACTTATAACTTGGAAGTTGGGTTAAGTCAATTATAACAAGTGAATTTAATTTATTGTACATTTCAGAATTATTTCTATCTCCACGTGTTAATTTTGTTAAACATGTGGAGATTAATAGAAATAAAATAGATTTGTAAGGTAGTGGTTCCCAGAAGCCTCTGACAGGAAGTAGGAGCAGTGCATGCTGAAAGAAAGGATCTTCTTCATGCTAAAGAGAAATTCTATCTCACTTCAGTGGTACCCCTCAGACTGAAAGGACGTTGTCTGCTCATCTGCTAGTAAGGTAGCGTACCTGTTTGCCAAGTCCCAATGCTTCTTATACAGCATGTGTCTGCTACTAGCAAGCAGACACCGCTGAAACATATCACACTAAAAACAGCCATTGGACATGATCACTGACTTTGGACTTTATCAATCACTGAAAATGACTAATATATTTCAACGTCTCGTTTGGGAGATGCGACTCTTTCAACTAATGGTCCAGGAAGACATTTCCTCGCTACAGAATAGCTGTATGGACACCCCCTCAAGTTCAAAGTCTTCTTTTTCTTCCTTCCTTCAGTAATTCCTTTGCATCCTTCTACAGACTAAGAAGCAGCCAACAAATTTAATGAGGTAGAGAAGAATAGAGTCAGATACTACAACAATTACTAACGACAACCAGTTACGTAACAAAACCAAAAAATAATGGATTAAATCTTCTGGATCCCCATAAACAGTTCTTATGTTGTTTGTGCCCAATTTCCTCAACTATATTTTTCCAAAAAATAGTGGTTGTCTACTCTCCAGGTATCTTAGGTTTTGGACTGTTATAAAATGCATGAGCTCTTGCTC
The DNA here is from genome assembly GCA_963585895.1 of Sepioteuthis lessoniana. Classification (NCBI taxonomy): domain Eukaryota; kingdom Metazoa; phylum Mollusca; class Cephalopoda; order Myopsida; family Loliginidae; genus Sepioteuthis; species Sepioteuthis lessoniana. The sequence continues at coordinate 122,154,822 of OY757913.1, read as the reverse complement.
TCATCTGGTTTCTTGTTGATTTTAACATCATGTCAACCTGTTTAGGGTAATTTTATACCCAGAGGGCAGGGAATCAGGTACACTACATTTACATTTTTGGGGTAGTTTAAGGTTTTTGCAGTCATATTATATCAAGTCTTCCTGACAAATACAATTTTTTTTAAACAAATCTGTAACATAAATTTTATTTACATACACATATTTTTAAACCAATCAGCAAAGGAAACAACTTAGAACATCCTAGAAAAAAAAGGATCAAAATCTCATACACAAAATTCACGCTCACACATTTTTAAACCAATCAAGTATTTTCCCTCAAAAAAAAAACAAAAAAAAAAAAACATTCATACCCGTTTTGATTCACTTACAGGTTATAAAAGAAAGCGATGAATCAATTCTAGACACTTCAAGAAGCAACATATCCAGTTGATGGGACACATTTCGCCTGGGCAGTTCAGGTCGGGTGTGTCTTGTCACTGGATATACCTCTGGCCTCAGGGGGTCGTCCCCCCAGGTTTTAACCCTCTTCAAACTGGACAGATGTACTTACTGTCCGCTCTCTTCTTTAGCGGCAACATCACAACACCATGAGGAAAGCCATCTAATTTATGGACCTCTTGAGTCTATTCTCTTAGACCAAGGGTTCCTAGTTGAATATGAATTAGATGAATTCAATATGCCACACACAGAAACCACTTTAAGTTGCCTTCAACTTAGGCTATGTCAACTGCAATGCAAAATTCCACTCAGACATCCAGCTACTTCATCCCTGGGCAACATTTTCTGGAGACATTCATGTTTCTCTCCCCAAACGACCAGGACCACATATCCATAGGTGACTACATCATTCCTGTCTTTAACCAGGAAACGCGACCTTTGCTAACCTAATGATGCACATTTTGCTCAGGCATTTAGCTGCTAAAATGCCTTCTCAACTCCATAACTATTTCCTCCCTTCCTTCCTTTCTACGAGACTTGCAGCATAGAGGTAAACCCTTTTCCACGCTTCCATTAAAAACTAACATAAAAACATTTCGACATCTTGGTTCTTCACTCATTTATTTTCCAACAACATTTAGTGAGGAAAAACAACGTAACAACACGTAACAATATTCATTGCTAAAACTACAACGGAAATTAAACCCTCAACAAGCGAGCGAACAATAACATTAATTACACTGACCGTACTTTCATCAACATTGTGAGTTTCTTTGTATATTATTCAATCTGAATAATAAATCTTTATTCTAAAGTTATTCAGGTTTTGGGGTTTTTTTTGTTTTTCTTTTTGTTAGGGAAATTATTTGCGAGGAACACGCATGACCCAAATTTTTGTTTTATACACCCGACACATCTCGCAACAATCCTAACAAATCTATTTGACCCATCTATGAGCACTAACAGCTACTACCACTCCGGGTCAGTAGACCTGGAAGTAATGGCAATGAAGGGGTACTCCACACTCTCCAGAACTGGAGTCTCACCATTAGATGCCGTTTAGTATCATACCCAGGGAGGAGGGAGTGTCTTACTCGTCTGCAGGGGGCTACAGTCGGGATATTTTAAGCCCCGCCGGTAGAGCGGAAATTTGTACAATCTATATACAAACGATTATCTCATCATTTAGATAAGCAAGATTTTTATTTTGCGGAAAACGAAGATGATGCGGGGGGGGGGGAAATAAATAAATAAATAAATAAATAAACGACTGAAAAATTGCTGAGATTTTATAAATACATGACTGAAAGTAGATATCTGATTTCTCGTTTAAAAAGAATTTTCCTTCTTTTCCTCCCCCTCCCCGTAGAACTTGTCGCTACCAGCCAAACAGGTCGGCAAGATGTCCCTTCAACATTAGATAAGTCAACTCGACAGTGGAAATTATTTCATTCAACTAGATTATTTTTAGGAAGTTGGAGGTGTCTAGACAGGGACAAACGCCATAAATTAAAACAGAGAGAGAGAGAGAGAGAGAGAGAGAGGAAAGCTGTAAAACGTAAAACCAAAGTTTTTGTTTTTATGTCATGAAGTTTTCGGCCAAAAAAAATGTTATTGGAATTTTTATTCTTTTTTCTTCTAAAAAACAAGTCACAAATACAACTACCATATTGTTCTAAAAATAAAATATAAACAAAAGAAAGAGAGAGAAGTAAGACCTTTGAAGACAACATTCAACGTGAAACAGGTTGGATTGGCGTTTGTCTATATCTATGATTCAATAAATTAACAAGACTCTCCTATTTTGTATGGGACGGGTTTGTGGGTTGCACTTTAAGACGAACTGAAGCATGAAGTGCGTATAATTCATCATTTGAATAAATGAATTAGACACATCAACTAGGACTAGGAATGCCTTTCACATTTTTTCAATGACTCAGGTTAAGTTGTCTTTATTAGATAACAATCAGAATGCGTTCGTCTGTTCACATCTTTAAATGATATTATAATTTTGAGTGGGGGGGAATAAGAAAATGGGTGGTGAGTGAAAGAGAAGAGTCTTTTCTAAATTAAACTTTCAATTCTACAAGAACATAACCTAGTTTATCTAAAGAAAAATTTGAAAATTCTTAATTGCATCCATAAATCCAGGGAAAAAATGCTAAAAGCAACGGTTATTGTTTTGATAATTGTTAAAAAAAGAAAAAACAAAAACAGACATGTTTGAAAAAATGTTGGTCAAAGTAAAATGCTAATAAAAATGCCTTAGAAAATATTCATAAAAACGATTCAATATGGAAACCTAATTGTCCTATTATGTGTATTGAAACTGTGACAACATCAGAAATTCTGCCGTCTCGGTGAGGCAAAGAATATACTGGCTGTATTCCTTATAGACGGGTAAGCCCCCGCCCTAAAAAAAGGGTATCCCTGAGTATGACATTAAACTGAATCTGATGGTCTATTGAATTGATATTTTTTCTATGCTTTTCAAAATAAAATTGGTTTTATATTCCCTGGGTCGATTATCATTTCTTGCAATATCTCCAGCTATATACACACAAGAACCATTTTTCTCATTAGAAAGAGATGGTTCTAAATTTTCCAGATTGTCAAATATTTCTGAACCTTTCTTACAAATATTGCTAATGAGGGTAATAAATAATCCTGTTTTAATCTATCATACAATGATGTTGCACAGTCCTCAAAAGGACATATTTCAATATCTTAGCTGTATTTCATTCAAACCATTTTCAGGACCATTTTTGAAAAGTGCCTTCTCAAAATATCTTTGTAATCAAAAGCCATAGAATGTAAATATTGACCAAATTTCACCTATATTTCATGGTTTTTAGACAGGCAACAAATATAACACTTAACTCCTGAATGAAAAAGTTTGAAACAGCAAATTTTTATAAATTCTCAGCATAAAAAGATAAGGATATTATTAATAACTTTGGATAACTGAACAGTTAAAATATTTTCATCCCAAAATGCTACAAATGGACACACACAAAGTCTTTTTTTTATTGTTGATTAGACTTCCTTTCAAATTTATATAATCAATTTTATCCAATTAAAAAAAAATTTTTTTTATATACTTTTGGAGTACAGAGGGTGTTGATATTTGACTTTTTGGTACATCTGGTCATACAGATTGTGGCACATTTTTTTCATTAACTTTTATGGTATCAAAATTTGAAAGCCAATGTTGTTGACAACTAATTGTATTGTTTGTAAGATTCATATTAGCATTTCAAACCGATTTTCTCTATTGCTTTCATCATGTTTGTCTTTTGGAAAACAAACTGATATTTCATTCATCTCTCACAAAGTTTTGGCTTTTATAATTTGCAACACTCCTTATGCTGGAAAGGAGGAAATATCTAAAATGATAAACTTCTTAAGAACAATTATTCATTTCTTCTGCTTCAATTTAGAGGTAACTTTTCAAACCAAATTAATTATACTCTTAAGCTAAGCTTTTATCTCCTCCTAATAAGTTAAAGACAGGGATTTTAGAAGGTTAAATCTGAGAATCCACTTTTTTTTTTTTTGGAGGCTGGGTATTGGTTTTGGGGTATATTATTAACAAAGCCTGGCATTCATCTAGAGTGCTGTTCCTCTAGGCCACAATTCCCATCAATTTAAAAGGGTGGGTTGGGTTTTTTGCCTGCTGCCTCAGGTGCCCTGCAAGGGTGATTACTAAAGAGAGAGAGAGAGAGAGAGAGAGAGAGAGCTTTGGCTATTTTTGAGAATGCCTTTTAATGGGACAATCTACAGTGCACTTTAATCTTGGGCTTTTTCTGTCATAAATTAGTTTCATGTTTGACTTGAGTGAATAAAAACTTTAAAAGAATGTTGAAAATCGAGTGAGTAGCATTTCATTCGAATTAAATAGATTATTTTTTTATTTTGTAAAGCAAACTTAAACGGATTTTTCATTAAATTCTGTAATAAGGCTCTTTTACACTTTAATGGAAAATTTAGAAAATTAGACTAAACATTAATATTTGTTTATTTTACCTCAAAGAAAAACTAATAAAGAAATTCTTTATGAATAATAATATTAAAGAAAAATATTAAAGTATCTTTGTGAAATAATGTTAATGTATTTTTAACAAATATTGAAGTATAAAAACAAACCTAGAAAAATGTCTTCAAAAAGACATACGCATGTTAAAACTAGACATTAACTTTATGTAATACTGTTTATTTATGTCATTTTTTCTTTAATTTTAATGAACAAATCCTTACTGTTCACTCAATAACAAAAAAATTCATACATTTAACTTTTAGAAACAAGTATACAGGATGAAAAAAATAAGTCATTTGTTTTTGAAAGTAACTTTTTTCTCTTCAACAGTGAATAAATATTTGACAGAGAAATGTTGAATCACTGACAATCATGCTAATTTTTTTTACTATACTTTTTGAAAACTTTAGGAAAAATTATTAATTTTGTTCATGCTCACAGCATTTTTTACAATATCAAAAATAAATATTGAATTAAATATCTAAAATTTAATTATGATTATATATCATTAAATTTATGTCAAAATATTCTTTAATATTTTTTCATTCATTTAGTAAAAAGAAAATATTACATTTGCTTCCATTTTACATTTGATGGTAGATTTAAACTAACCTAAAATAGTTTAATATTTTTGAAATAAAAACATCAATTATAAAAGAATTAAATTATCAATGAATAATTCTTATGAATAACAATATCAAAAGGAAAATATTAAACTAAATTTGTGACGATTGACCAATAATGACATTTTATTTTTACATAAATAGATTTTGCTGTAAAAACAAAAGCGAGTAAAAAAAAAAAAAGCAAAAAAAGTCTCTAGAAAATCTAAACCTCATGGAAGAAGTGAAGCACATCTCCTTTGGGGTGGAGGAGAACCTTAAGTTTTAAGTGAAAATGTTAAATAAGAAGCTTTAAAGGCAAAGTAACAAGAAGACCAAGATTACTACATATCATTTTTGCATAGTGAATTACAAACACAAAATTTCATATTTACAATCTACATAAAAATAATATTACAACTCAAAATGATAAAAATCTTATACTTCAATTGAATAAGGTAAATAATATTTCAAATGTAAGGAAAAATTTAGTTGAGTTTCTTAAGTTAACAACATAAGACTAAGCTAGCTGAAATGCAAACTGAAACTCCGCTATTAAAATCAGCCTCCAGTTCTGTCCCTTCTGTCCATTATGATTTGGCCTCTAATATAGAACACCTAAGGACCCAATTTCTCAAACAGTTCAAAATGTGCTGAAGATTTGTCTCCATCAAGGTGTGGGTAATATCATTTATTAGTTTTCACTTGTTGAGTCACCGACTCTAATTTAGAAACTTATTGAAAGTTTTCTATGAGAATTGAAAGAAATAAATGCCAAGCAAATAAATGGTTACAATACAAAAATATATTTCATTACAAAAGGGACAAATTGTTGAAAGATAATTTATGCAAAATACAATTAATTAAATAAAAAAAGAAAAAAGAAAAAATATATAGTTTAAAGTATCTAAGATTAAGCTATCTAAATATTTTTGTCATTCATGACAAATTAAAATTCCACCTCACAGTCCAATTTTATTTGTCACAAAAACATTTGCAATTTGGCATACAAGAGTGAAAACAAATTTGCCAATCATTAATAAGGTATTGGTGTCAGTGTTCTTAGACGTATATGTTTTTGAATTTGCAGAGAGGCTTCATTCGGCTAGGTCCAGTTAAGGATGAAAGAAATTATCCTTCACATGACTCTTATATAGGCAACATGTGGACTGAATATAAAGCAACCAATTTCTGCTGATATTTGCCAGCAACTTATAAGTTGTTTTTTTTTTATGTCACATTTATCTAGACATATTAGAGGTTGGTTGTTTGTGTTTTATGGCACATCAACCCTTGGAGGTTATTTAATGCCAAATCCTGTTCATACATATATCAAATATATGATTTGTAAATAAAAAGTTAGTAAACAAGCCAGAGCTCATTTGTTTGCACACAGTTAAAAGGTTTCAAGAATAGAAGTGATTAAATATTTCTATTTGACCCATAGATGGGACTAACAGGTACTACCACTGCAGGTCTGAGTGAACCTGGTTGGTTGGTTGGGTTTTATGACATATCAACCTTTATAGGTTATTTTATGCCAAATTCATTTTTATAGGAATAATCAGTTCTATTTTAAACAATTCAGTTTAGCATGAGTACACAGTTTGTCAAAAACATTCCTATTTCAAGCTATTCAGTTTAGTCAAACAGTTCTAATTCAAACAATTCAGTTTAGTATAAGTATAGATTTTGTCAAAATTATTTTTTGAACAATTCAGTTCAGTGTAAATATAGTTTCAATGTCAAAAACAGTTCCATTTCAAACAATCCAGTTTAGTATAAATATGCAGTTTAAATATCAAATAAGTATGCAGATTAGTTTTATTTAACCCTAGATAGGACCTGGGAGGGATGGCAATGAAGGGGTGCTTTACATTCCCCAAAACTCCAGCATCACTGGAACCTCAGCATCAGATTGTTTAGTGTCATATCCAAGACACTCGTGGTGGGGGTACCTATGCAGTTGATGTATTCCACAGCCCCAGCCTACTGGGCAATGAGTGAACCTGGGAGTAATGGCAATGAACAGATATTCCACATTCCTCAAAGCTCCAAGACTTACCATCAGATGGTTTAGTGTCATATCCAGGACACACATGGGAGATGTCTTACCCATCTGCAGAATTGCAGTTGGCGTGTCATACAGCTCCAGTTGACTGGGCTCTATAACGGAACACACAGAGGTTTTGGTTTGGTTTAGTTTTATGGCCTATCAACCATTTTAGGTTATCTAATACCAAATCTATTTTATACATATAAACAGTTATATTTCAAACAATTCAGTTTAGTATAAGTATAGTTTTTGATTACACTCAGTTAAATATCAAAACAGTCTCATTTCAAACAATTCAGTTTATCATACAAAAACAGTTACATTTCAATCAATTCAGTTTAGCATAAGTATACAATTAAATTTCAAAATATTTTTATTTCAACCAATTCAATTTAGTACAAGTATACAGCTTAGTTCTATTTGGCCCACTGATAGGACCCTATCAGGTGCTAACACTCCAGGCAAGAGTGGACCTGGGAGCAATGACAATGAGGGAGTACTCTACATTCTCCAAAGCTTCAGCATTACTAGAACCTCACCATCAGATTGTTTAGTGTCATATCCAGGACACTTTTTTTGTGAGGGGGCGGTCTTACCTCTCTGCAGAGAAGCAGTTGGTGTGTTCTACAGCCCCAGCCGACTGGGCAACACACACACACACAGAAGTATACATAAAAAGTTCTTATGTAGTGTATACCCCCCACCCAAAAAAAAACAGCACAGTACATCATAACGACATTTAAAGTAATATCCTTAAAATGCTCCAGTTTATGAGAAAGTAATTTCCAGTAGAATGATGGTTTGGCGTGTCTAAGTGTGTGGGAGGGGCTGGATTTGCGCAGAACGTCATCTTTTTAAAAATTCAAATTCTCTAAATAATTACAAAATTCTAATTAGAATTATCCTCTCCTTTGTAAACAGAAGACTCGATATAATTAAGGACTACCGTTACAATTGGAATGCAACGAATTTACCGGTCACATTTACAAAAATGCGGTGATAATGATTGACTAATATTTGAATAGACGTAAAAGATAGAAATCTTATATAATTTACGTTTTCAGATACCTAGACATGTATTAACAAAAAACAGATTAACTTCTCTACACAAAAGTTAAAGAAAAATAAAATGTGAAAAATGTGTTTCATGTCGAACTCAGACATTAATAGCAATCGACAATATTTATCTTCCGAAAGTCATTCGTAAAAAGTAAAATTAGGTCTCTTTTTAACACCTGATGAAGTTTAATTATAAGCATTTTATGTTACAGAAACCTTTTGCATTCTGTGGAGTGGGATATGTCTCATTCGATTAACAAAAAAAAAAAAAAAAAAAAACTCTTTTAAGCCATAAAAAATCAGGAAGACATTTTTAAGAGAAATCCTGAGTCTAACTCCGACACGCACGGTTTTTCAAACCAAGAAATTTAGTGTATAAGTATTTCCCCTCTCCCCACAATCAATAGAAAAGTATTTCCGTCCTGCCAAATTCGGTCTATTTCCTGTTTTACGTAAATGTTTTTCCGCCGGAATTTAAAGAACTACATGAATAAACAGTTTTATATATTAAAAAAAAAAAAAAAAAAAAAAAAAAAAAATGGTTTCACATTTTAGTGGATGGACGAAACGAAATAATTTTTTTTTATCGATAGACCCGTCAAAACCCAACTTACATTTTTCACCTGGTATTTATTATTTTATTTAGAATTTACTTTGAGCTTCTATTTTTAACGATTTTACTTTTAAACAAAGTTTCTCTTTACGGTTATTTTAAAATTTTATTTTTACTTTCTGTTTAGAAACTTACCATTTGACTTCAGAATTGGAAGGGAGAAGTCGATCCATTTATGTGACCGTTTAAACAGCTAGTGAAGCAGATGATATAGACATAGACTTTCAGTCATTATTTGGCTAGGGAATTGGCATGTCTTAATTACACCATTTTAACTCACATGTGTTAAATGTGGTAGCCAACTTAGAGAAAACACATATTCTACGTTCATTTTATCAGATGGCTAAATCTGTACCAAGCACGAGATGGGGTATTATACGGACAAGGGTGTTGGCGTTGGGATCCTGAATCGTGCTGATTATATTACAAAAATAACTACTATTTTGGACGATACTACCAAGTTTCTAAAACTTGGTGATCATATTTACCAACCCCTCCGCTCGGGTAGGATATGACACAAGGTCAATTTTTAAGCGGAGTTTAACAGGTTTGAATTCAGAGTTTTTCTCCTCCTATACTAGTTGCCTCACCAAGGCTGAATAACATAGTCTGCCCTACTATTTACCCATAGCTGGAGGGAGAATATTTGGATTCATACCTTTCCCCAAGGGTATTAGTGCTATGTGAAATGCAATCAGTCAGGTCCAGGATTTGAACTCGTGCCGCCGTGTCCATATCCTGTGACGATAACCATTACACCACGGGCACCTCTAAAACTTGGTGATACCCATAAGTTGGGAATTAAGTTGCAGAAGCAGTTTCTGGAATTGTTATGGAAAAAAATTATTTCCAGAGAAGTTCGAGTTAATCTGTCCCAAAGACCAAGAATGTATGGATTACCAAAAAATTCATAAGTCTGATATCCCTCTGAGACCTATTTTGTCCATTGGCGAGATGGCTTATTCAGTTATTTAGTTTAGAATTTTATTCAAGATTTTCTGTTGGTGATTCATTTTCTTTTGCTTCCATTATTCATCAACTCTCTCCTTGTGTTGATTCTCAATTTTTGGTGTCTTTTGATATTGCTTCGTTGTTTACTAATGTTCCTCTTGATGAAGTAATTTCTATTTGTGCTGACTTTTTATACCGTAGTCCTCTGACATCAGTTTCTTCTTTCCCTGAAAATGTTTTTGTACAATTGATGAAATTGGCGACTAAGTCAGTTTCCTTTAGTTTTAACGGCATTATATATCGCCAGGTAGACGATATTTCGATAGGTTTTATTCGTTTTTTTTTATTCCTCTTTTGTCGAGCCAATATTTTTCATATCACCCACTTTATATTCAATTGTAGTTTACATACTTGACTTTTAATCGTCCTCCGTTTGTATCACTTGACAAATCACTGGATGAAAGAGCTTTAGTGTCATCTATAATAAAGTATTTAATTTTTTCCTTTTCTCCTCTCATTCACACCTCCCTCTAACTATATATGATTACTTTAAATATTTTGCTATACAAACTTGCATGTACCGATAACTTCATACATACATACTTCAGCTTTTTAAAATTGGACTTGAATATTAATTATGAATACATTACCTAAGAAATAGATAAAAGGTGATTTTTTTTTCTCGTCAGTAAAATGGTTTTTTCTATTAAAAATTGAAATTTCAGGCGGACCATTTAAAAAGCACTGCGTGCTGCAGTTCACCAATAACAGATCTAAACATTCTTAAATTGTATTTAACAAGCTATGCAGCGTTACGTTTCGTTACTTGTAAAATTGCTGGCCTTGTTCAGTTTTGCTTGTTTACTTGGAAACGATCAAAGTCACGTAATTACGCGTTGTCGCTCTATGAGAGGCCATTTTTGAGTCTAGAGTTTCATGGGGCGCAAGTGTCGTCGATTTAGGACGTGTTAATCAACCCCCATCCCTATCGGCTTTGATATATTAGCCGATATCCTCCTTTCCTCGGAAACAAATATTCAGTCCCTTTCTTAGATTTCAAAGCTGACAATTCCGGTGAGGACGCATCCACTACTGAAACTAATACCACTTATCCTCTATCTCTGATGGATTATAAATTATTTCCTTCTTTCACTGAAGGAAGAAGTGTTTGATCGCAAGAATATCTATTCACTATTCTTGTTAACTTTGAGAGTGAGTGGATTTTAGTTGTTTATTCATTGACTAGAGTTGCTATCCACTTAAAGTGTTTTGCTTTTCGTTCATTTTCGTGACAAGAAAGAACATTTAACACGGCGGATAGTATAATAGCTGAAGTAAACAACGTTCGTACCAGTATATCTTCAGAGAGCAACACTGCTAGGATCAAACTTTCAGTGTTTGCGAAACCATTTTATATCAAAGTGAACCTGGTTGAATAAGGGAGATTAGTGAGATGTATAGAGAGTGGAAAAGAAGGGAGAGGAGAGGATAGAAATTGGTTTATTGATTCTATTTGAATATTATCCTAAAGAGTAATGCGTCTCCAAAATATATTGCTATGACTACAACTGGTGTATGTTCTAAGTTAAATCGTAATTCAAACAAATGTTTAAAATGCAAGCCTCGACATATTCAAAGCGAAATGCAGTTGACGAGGGATGAAAGATTCAGATTATTTTTAAAAAGTTGAGATCCTAAGATTTAGTGCAAACAATATTGGTTGAAAAATAAGGTTTTTCTACAACGACTTATTGAACATTGACTGTCATTATTTACTAACCTTTGCTTAGATATGGCACACAGGCTCTTGCAGTGCCGGTTGTTGCTTAAGTGGTCACCCATCTAAGTAATGAACACGCTCATCCGTGCTTAACTTCAGTGATCTATCAGAAATCGATGCTTTCAGCGTGAATTGACCGTAATTAGAATGGCAATCCATTTGAATTCATTCTTTCGTATTCAAATAAGAAAGCGTTTTCGGGTGTAAAAGGGGTGTAGGTCCAGAATTAATCCTAAAGAAAAGGGTGTTACAAGTGTCATTGTAAATTTATAACAACAACAACAAAAAAAATCATTGCTTATGTATTTAAGTTTAAATCTGATAAAAAATGATCTTCAAGTAAAATAAAATCAAAATTATGCCTGAGATAAAAAAAAATGCAATCTCCAAGGAAATGTTTTAGTCACAACGTTTGAGAAGATAAAGAAAAATGCAATGAGTGGAAGAATCTTTCAATACTGCTAAGGTGACTTTGGTTACAACCAAATGTACAAAGAACGCCCTGTTTCTGGAGTTTAAAATATGCAGATTGCATCCCCCCCGCAAAAGGATAAGAGCCCCCCCCCCACCAAAAAAAAAGAGGTGGGGGGTCCTGGGGACGACACTAAACTGCATCTTTTGTTAGGGCTATACCATTAAAATACCGAGAGAATATAGCAACTTCCATAGTTTGATACAGGAGGCAAGAATTAACGGTCACCCGGGCCGTTGTAATTGCTCAAGAGACAATAATAAAGACAGTCGATTTATAATTATAATATAAATTCTATCAATAAAGTGACTTTATTCGAAGCTTACAGGCTCCCAAATGGGACCTTTAAGGCATAAACAAAATGGTGTTTATTACATTAATTAACTTTTTTTTTCTTCAAATTTGAAGAATTTTACCTTTTTAGCCCATTTGTAGTATTGCAAAATCGACGGGAAAAAAAAATTAAACTTTCAAAACCAAATTTTCTTCGCTACAAACACAAAAATATTTTTCATGAATATTTAAATCAACTTGTCATAAAAGTTTTTTTTTAAGCCACAAAGATATTGTACTAGATAAATCTGAATGAAATTGGAATAAAATAAATTTCACAAACAAAAAGGAATATAATTTAAAATACAATCCAATTTTATAAACAAAAACAATATGAAATAAATATATAAAAAAATTACTTTGTACACTTTTTTTTTTGGCTACCGCGTCAAACTGCATCATAATTTTTAAAAAGATTCTCTTGAATAAAATAATTCAATGAACTTTCAAGTTCTGAAATGCCACGAAAATCAGAAACAGGAGAGAAATGTTTAAAGATTGAATTAAAGCAATTTAGTGGAAACAAATACTCGAATGTCGATATTCTATTATGAGATTGATAAATCAGTTGCCAAATTGGTGTTTCTCAGTTCCTACATTTATTTTCAACGTTGAAATTGATCTAAATGTTTTGTGACAGGATATTGTACTATGCAAGAGTCTCACCAGCTATTGACAATAATCTGGATATACGCGAAGTCAATCAAAACAAAAAAGATTAGATAAGTTTCTTAATTCTTTAAAAGTGACAATTTTTGTCGCAAAGAAAAATCATTGGAATAACTAACTGAAAACATGCTCTACAAACAGGAGTTTCGTCTAGTTCTTGCGGAAAGCCTAAACGAGAACCTTTGGCCCCACTAACAGTTCATGAAACACTGGTATAACACCGAATTTGATTTTTGTGAGAATTAAAAGTTAAATGTTAAAATTTTTCACAACAGTCAATTAGAGAAATCTACTTCAGTTAAGTTCGTATTTTTATGGCTACATTAACCGAAATGCCATGTCCAAATTGAAATATTACTTGATAATCGAAGGCAACAGGAAAAATTTATTGAAGGTTCAAGATAATTTAATTTCATTATTAAATGAATTTACTTTCCAGCATAGTTGGTGGGTGTAGATACTTAAATCGATCCTGAAAATTAATTCTTGGCATTCTATTTATAAAATCATTGATAAATCTACACACCCACATAAATAAAATGTTTATTTCTATAAAATTAGAGACAGGAGTGTAAACATCGAATTCAAAATCCAAGTTGAATTAGCGAGTTTGTTTTTATGAATTCTCTTTGTCCCCCCCCCCAAAAAAGGAGATTGTTAATTTTCTTTTTGTGGAATTAAAAGATAACAGACGTAAAATTGGTAATAAAATGTTATGTAATTCCAAATCAGAGTTGAATGCTTAAACAACAAAAATTAAAGAATCTTGGCAACCAACAAAATATATCGGAAATGGCTCTTACCTGGAATCATGTCATAATACAAAAATCTATTGGAGTATTTTCTTTTTGAATCGCGCGCGACCATTTTTTTATATGACTACACAAGTTTGTCATTTCCGGTTTGTTTCTTTTATTCTCTCGAACCAGAAGAACCAAAGCAGACAACTAATGTATCCTTATTCTATTTTTCACCGATTTCTACTAACCCGAACAGAAGAAAGAAATAACAAAATATCGAATTAGTTAAAGAAACCCAAGAATATATTCACGTGGCATGCTTGCTGAGTTCTATCCCTTAGAATGTACATTCACCCCTTGAGGTATAGGTTGTGCTTAAAGTGACGTCACTAGTCGGCGACCACTTCATCAATGAAAGAAAGTTTCTGTAGAGACAATTACCAAACAGTGGTAATCTGTGGAAATTTGCAGGGAAATAAAAAGATGTTGGCATGTTTGTCGAAGGAAAACATTGTGAAAGTCCTATATTTCCTACAAACTCTACAGCCAGTTAAATTCTTTCTTCACAGATCTGGCCTTTTGCCACAACCGAGTTAAGCTTAGTAAATAACTAATTTCTTCGTGGTTCAAATCTTGTTGAGAATTAGTTTATTTGATTGACGACATTCAAGAAGAATTCTCAAGCTCGAAAATTTTCTTTTCTTGGTAGCCGACATCTATAACAAATCTTAATGGTCCATCTTTACTGGTTAAATAACTGGGCATATACACAGAACCTAAAGTGCGTTTCATGTCTTCTAACCAGAGTAAGTTTTATTAATATGAAAAAGAAACCTTTATTAATTATTTTTTAAATGAACGTTGCAAAATGCTTACTTAAAATGGCGTATTTTGAGTGTTCAGAAAGGGAGATAACTATTTAAGTATCATTTGCAAATATGTCAGAAAAAACACTCATGTCAGTTAAGGCACACAATTTCGTATTATTGTAGAGATGCAATACATAATTATCTCCTTTACATTAATTTGCGTGTGCGTTAGAAGCCCCGCAAGCGGTCACCTGACAGTTTCCAAAACCCATTCTCGATCTCTTTTTGCCTCTGGTCTTTGTTTTGTAGAAACATTGTCTCTTGCCCCTTACCAGAGAACAGTAAAACCACATGGCCTTTTTATCTTCGAATCAGCTTCTTTCTATTTTGCTCCTCTTGAGCCTACTTTTTGGTTTTTGCTACGTGTTAACAAAAACCTCATAAAGTAAAGTTTGTTAGTAAGATACGCAGTAAGCGTTTATTTCTACGTGAAGTTGTTTTACTGCGTGTAAAGTGTTTACATATTTGCCTTCTATAGCCATCTGTCTTTATTTAATAAACTTTGTTTTATCTTATGCACAGGGCTCAGGTTGCTTATAGTACATCTTATTATAAAATTGTCGCCCACTTAAGTAATGAACGGGATCATCGCTGCTTAACTTCAGTAATGATTGGAACTTCTACCGGCGACTGTTGCTGAGACTAACTCATTAACTTAGGTCTCTTTTTTCCCCTTTTTTCTCTTCGTTGAGTTTCATCACACCCCTTCGCTACCGGTAGGATGTGACATGAGTGGAGTAAAGCTATTTTGCATTCAGTTTTCTTTCTCCCACATTGGTTGCTTAACCAAAGCTAAAGAAGCAGGAAAGAAAAAAGGAAAAAAAAAAACAGATAAAAAGAAAGAAAAAAAAAAGAGATGAGAGAAGATTGATCAATAGTTTTCCAAAAAATAAACCAAAATCATAAATCGTGGAGAAAGTGAAATGGGCCTTCAAATAAAAACTGTCATTTTTTAAATTAAATGTCGAAAACTTCTGATGTTGATGTTGCTCTACTATTTACCTAATACAGGGGGGGGGGCGATAAGTGATGGATTCCCTAAGAGCATTAACGTGAAGTAAAATGCAAACAGGATTTCGACTAGGATTGCTGATTCCATTACCTACGACGATAACCGTTACACTAAGACCCTGACATTTTCTCTTTAATTGGTTCTGGAGTAAAACTGTTCAGAAATATATTCAAAATTTATTTTATAAGTTTTGCCTTGAATGACTTATAAAGCCATATTTGGACACGCGATTTATTCGGCGTTCCAAAATATAATACAAGGTCGGTTTAATGTCGGTTGCCCCGAAAGAAGTAAAGCTTTCGGGAGGCGGATGAAAAAATTGTTTAGTTATATCGGCATTTTTCATGAGGGACACTTCAAACCGAGGAGAATTAATCCATCCCTTACTCTTTTTAGGCGAGGGGACAAATATTGTCGGGACCAAAGACCCCTGAGACATAAGCCGTTTAGCATTGTCACAGATAACACCCGACACGAATGTAAGTCTATTATTATTTTGTTTTTATGATGACAATCACTTTTAATGTAGGTTGAATAAATAAAAAATAAAGGAGATTTATTCTTCAATTTTTCAACATCTTTTTTCTATGACGTCATTATCAACAACATCAGAAGTTTTCGACATTTAATTAAAAAAATGACAGTTTTTATCTGAAGGCTCATTTCTCTTTCTCCACGCAATTTATTATTTTGGTTTACTTTTTGGAAAACTATTCATCAACCTTCTCTTATTTCTTCTTTCTCTTTTTATCTGGTTTTCTTTTCTTTCTTTTCATTTGGTTTTCTTTCCTTTCTCTTTTTTGCTTCTTTCTTTCTTTTTCTAATCTCTAATTCCCAAAACATTCGAATAGTAGCAAGTTTTGCTTGAATTATTGCCACAAGGCGAAAAATTTGCCAATTCTTAGAAGTTTGTGCAACCAGAATGCTAACAAATTACAACGACTCATGCAATCCAGTGTGAGTGAGGGGTATATAGTTAGGTTTCGGTTTTTTGTTTAATGGCTTATCAACCTTCGAGGGTTATTTAATGCTAAAGCCATCCTTGATAAGGACAATAGGAATATTATATAATCCATAAGGGGAATGATAAGGGGGTTCATGCCTTTCCCAAGGGTATTAGTCCGAAAGTGAACGAAATAGCGCGATTGGAGTTCGAACTCACTTACTTCGATGCCGTAATTCAGCACATCAGCAATTACACCACGAGAACTTGTGTGAGTCGGAGGGAATGTTCTATGATTACCGTCTTTCTAGTTGGATAAAGGTCGGACTGTTATCAGAATATAATTCATAGAAACTGGAAAAAAAAAAAAAAAAGAACTGGAATATGCAGGTGACACTCATCGTCAGATTCCTAGAAACAATCGCAAAAGAATTTGGAAAAAAGGCGGAGGACACTGGAGAAACTAGAAATCAAACTGGAAGGGTTGAGACCATTGAGACCTCAGCATTGTTGAAATCGGATAAAATACTGAAAAGAGTACTAGGAAGCTGAGACTTGTTGTCACTTGAACCCATCAATGAGGGCCATTTGTTAATACTGGTATGAAAACTCACATAGTGTAAATGTAATAAAATCAATTATAGTAGGTAATTACTTTATTTCTATTGATAAATTGTAAATAACTGGAAACTTCGAATGGAAAAGTAAGTCACGAAGCTCATGTGGTGGACCTGTCGTACGTATCGCAGGAGATGAGACGACAGTTAAGAGGTCTGTTTTGAAATGTTGGCTGGCTTGGATGATGACATCTCACGCATGAAAGTTAAAGACACGTGTCTTTATATCATATCATATGGAATAATGCAGAGATTATTATATAAGCAAAGATTTTTGAGTTTGAGCATTTTGGGGTAACCGGGTTCAAAGTTGCAGGTCAGTTGAATCAGATTCGAGCCTTCTGGGGCGAGCGTGGGTAAGGAATCGGTCAGGTGTTTCTGTTCATCTACTACCCCATATCTGATAGCGTTTCTGTGTAAGAACTAGTACTTTTTACTCTGTTTCTCTCGTGTTTCGCATATGACTGTTATGAAAAATGTTGCAGTCAGAAATAGACCTTTCGTATATAAGGAAACAACGAGTTGCTTTGTACTTTGCGAAATGTAACATCTCTGCATAGTTGTGATTCCGTAACGTTACATAAATAATAATCTATGAATATGCAACCTTGGATATTGGAATACTTTAAGATGCTCAAAATTTCCGTTTGTTTTGAGATCTACAGCCACTAAACTAGAAGAAAAGAATCTCCGCAGTTTTTTTTTGCTGAGGAGATTCTTTACTAGTGTTGTTATAATACGTGCATGGCAATGCAGGCAAAGTAGAGAAAGAGAAAACGAAAGGAGTAAAGAAATTAATAACAACAAGGGTTAAAAAACAAAGAAGATATATTCATTAATGCAATAAAAAAGGTGATACAGATAGAAGGTCCGTTCGACTAAAGATTTGGTTTGTGTCGTGGTTGTACTGTTGTTGAAAGAAGGACAAGTTAGCCCCCCCCCGGATTCGGCTTAGTATGAGTGGTGATGAGTGGAATTCTTTGCTTGAAGTTGTTGTTACTGTGGATGGCTGGCTTCCCTCGAGCTGTATGGATTAACGGATAACCGCCGAGAGGTCGATATACAGCACTGGTGTGATGAATCACGACGTAAGGTCTCTTGTGCTGCACGTAGTAACGTGGGAAGAGTGGAACCAGCGACGGGTGGCACCGCTGATAGGGTCGTAGCTGCAAGGATTTGTGGCACGTAAGACGTCTATGAAGTTTCTGAGCTTGCATGATTGAGCAGTCAGGATTTCCGTGGAGGACTATCTGACAACAAGTACGGGAGTTGCTGGCTGCTTTCATTAATATTTGTTGGTCCGTTAGTGCACTTAGTTGAATGCTGCTAATGAGAAAGGGTACACTACGTGATGCTTGCTCACTGGCCGAATACATGCGTTACAACCGAAGCAAATATACATATGCATTGGCTGACTGTCACGGGCCAAGCGAGAAAACCGTGGGTACCGGTATGTGTATATATATATATATATATATATATATATATATATATATATATGCCTTAGGGATTTTGCTTGTGTTGCCTTTTCATTGGTCAAAGAGGGTCACGCGATCTGCTTCTGCATCGTGTCTGTAAGATGAGCCAGTGTGGATGGGTACCGTCCTATTTTTTGATCATAATGAAGAGTCACGAATCATAGCGAAATTTGACATTGAGTACAATAGAGTTCGTCGTAACAAATAACACCACTGTAATGTATATTATATTATAAATGTTCATATAAATTTACTAAATCATTAGAAAGATTTAATATTTATAGACAACATGGAATTTTTTGTCCAAAATAAATCCAAATTGGAAGCACAGATCCAGTTACTCCTTATTTTTGGCTAGGACATTGAAATATAATCTGGAATTGGAAAATATAAAATTTTGAAGGTAAAGGGAAGCAGGAGAATAGAAGAAATTCAACTACCCAACAAAGACACACTCTAGACGAAAAAAAATTTAAATACCCAAGAATGTTTTAAAACAAATTGGATGAGAGAGAATTAGATGAAATAAATAAATCTCAAAATAAAGAAAAAGTCTTAAACACGAGTACAGTATAAGTATATGAATTAATAAAAACCTAAATACCAAATTCAGAATCATTTGCAGAGCTATTCATTTTAAAATATTTACTTTTCTCTCGTTGGATCTACAACAATCGTTTTATATATATATATATATATATATATGAATAAAATTTTTGAACTATTGTTAAAGAATAAAAACTAATGATAAAATAAGAATAGATACCCCGATGGTGCGTGACCTTAAGCTTATTTAACCTACAGTGAAGTCCAGCACGGATACCAATGGATTTATTGATTTAAATTAAGAGTGAAAGATTGAGGAAAACATCTGGGCTTTGCCAAAAATCTGAAGAAATTGCAATGTGTGAATATAACATCGTGCGTGTATATTTGTGAAAGACAGACAGACAGACAAATGAAATGTTAAAGTTGTACACAAGAAAACTTGAATAGTCCTTTACTCAGACTCTGAATTCAAAGTTATAAGCACTTTTAAAAGGCACAACAGAGCAAAGTTAATAAATGAATAAATAGATAAATAAATAGTAGAAAAAGCAACAGCAATAATAACAACGATAAGAAATAGCATTTTAAAAAAATGATTTTTTCTTCTGATAAAAAAAATGATTGAAATCCCCTTTAGTTTTTGTTCTACTTTAGCGCTGAAATTTCCTTGAATTTATTTCTGGGGGGAAGATAGACATTTACACACCAGTGACTCATGATCTACATATGTATGGAAGGGACAAAGATTTAAAAAGGGGTTTGGGATAAAAACGGAGCAGTGTTTTATCTTGGTAGCAAAATATTTTACCCTCGTTTATAAAATAGAAGCTTAATAGAATTAAATCACCTCTTTTCATTATTTCTGTTCGTTTCTCTCATTCTTCTCCAGTTATAAAATGCGATAGGTATCCATATATCAATATTTTGTGTATATTTTCCACAAATACTACACTTTGATCCAAGGCAAAAGTGCTTTCTCTTGATGTAAACAATCCTGTCATTTTTTACGGGTATTATGCTGTTTAATGCAGCCATATTCTATAAACGTGTCCTCTTTCTAGTCACACAGTCGGCAAGAATCAAATAATTCATTTGGTTACTCCCCTACATATATATATATACATCTTAAATGATGAGTAATAAACACAACAGGCTCGACTGTTAATCTGGTTTTTGCCGCAGCTGCTTTCTTATTTTCACGGATTTGACAATTTTTTATGACTGGTTTTCTTGAGTAAAAAGTAAGACAATGCTCACGCATGAGAAATACAATATCATATAAAGAGATATCAATGTGTGTGTATTGTGTTCCAGGAACTGCTTTATGATACCATGAGGTAATAGAAGAAATGAACATTTTTGAGACTATTAACCCTTTCGAGCAGGCTGGTTATTTTTATCATGCAGATTTTACATGCACAATGCAGCCAGTTTGTCCCATGATGAAATCAAAATTTTATTTCCCCAACAACAAAACATCATCTAAATTATTCATCTAATAAAACATTACTTAACTTTTCAAATCACCTAAGAGTTTGAAAAGTATTTTTGTTATTTATCAAGATTTGGTTCGTCTAGCGAACAGGTCTTAAATTGTTTACAGTACCTGCTATTACTAAGTGGTCACCCATGTAATTACTAATCAGACTCACCATTGCTTAACTTAAGAGATCGGGCGGAAACTGCTATTTTCAACATGATTTTATATGTTTTTGCTGTTGGCACAGCTCAAACGGAGCTTTAAAAATGGTGACTACGCTTTTGCCTTTTTTTTTTTCCTTTTTTCTTTTTGGCTCAAGCAACTTCACTTTCTGGCATTGAACTCTAAAATTATTTGGAGATCTGCTTCTTAAGCGTTTATGTCCCAAAATTGACTGTTAATCTTCTTACAAAATCTGATCACTTTTTGATCTGTTTGTTGAACAATTGCCGGGAAATGTTTTATCTGATACGGAGCAAATCAAAAACAAAAAGTCATTTTCGAGTCTTGGTTTCTTTGGCAAAGAATTACCATTTCTTAGGAGTGTTTGCTGATTAGTCTTCCACAAACCATCGAAATTATGCCAAATCCGTTAATCCAAGACTCTGTCTCATTACAGAAACGTTGGCGACCACTTTTGTTTTCGTTTTAAAAGATTACTACAACCAAAATCAAATGGTCGCTAAATCACAAGAAAAAAGATGACGATGTGGTTGATGAATAGATTGAAAGAGATTCGAAAAAGATAGTAATTTTTTTTTACTTTAGTTATGAATGATTTTGTAGCAGATGATTTATTTCCTCTTTTTGTTTTAATTCCAAAAATATTCCGTAGGAGATTTTTGGAATACTAAAACATCAATAAACGTGTTAAATAAATCAATAGACGTGTTGAATGTAATGGTTAACAAGCTTGTCTAGCAAATCTTCATCAGTGTCATTGGGTGGCTCTTTCATGTGACTTTGTACCTCATCTAAGCAAAAAAGATTAATAAATTACCGATTACACGCTCACTTGAAGATCGACGGCATGAAACTCCGAGTCGTGAGTTTTTTTCCTGTCTTTATAATTATCATTATTATTATTCTTTTTGTATAGTTGAAAAATATTGTAATATTGCTCTGCCTTTTTGTGTATAGAGCACTACAAAGTGTTTTTAAAAATTAAAAACGCTTTCAGCATAAAAATCTTAATCATAATTGTAAAAATCAATCAATAAATCCCCACTATTTTCGGGATTTCTTATGAGATGTTATTTTCATTCACATAGTTTGATTGATTTTAACGGCGTGTCAAGCTGTATAGTGTTATTTTATGCCTAGAGGTTAGGGAATCGCATTTATTGTAAGTTCATAATTACATTTTTTGTGTCATAGTTTAAGAGGGGTTTTTTTGCACACGGTTCTATTGAATATGAATAATTTTTGAACAGATCAATTTGACTTATAGATGAGACCCTAACAGCGCTACGAGGTCAGTGGATCTGGGAGTAATGGCAATGAAAGGATATTCCACACACACCCAGAGCTCCAGAACTGGAGCTCCACCATCAGATCCAGTTTAGTTTCATACTAAAAATACCCGCTTTTTGTGCGGGTGGGGAGATCTTACCTCACTGGGAGTATACAACCAGATTATTCTAAGCTCCGCCAACTGGCCAGCTAAATAATTTGATTTATTCACTTATCGTTTAAGCCAACAAAAATATTTTCATTTAAAAAAAGAAAATCAATTTGGTTGTAAATTTCTGCTCGATCTTTGTGAAAAGGTCCAGTTTATTTATTTTATTCTGGACGAAATATGAATTTTAGAAGTACACACAAGAAGTAAAATCAATCTTAAATTTCTTCAGTGTTACGAATCCTTTATCCTCTGTTATCAAGTATTTATGGTACTTATCCAGAATAGCCCACTGAGGAAATTGACTATTTGAAAGTTGTTCAAAGTGGTGGTCGTTCATTACCCGGCAGGTTATTCTTGTTATTTTTTGTGTGTTATTGAATATATTTTCATAATCGTGTTTGTTTGTGATTGGATTGTTTATTTTCACTTGTACTTTTAGTCGGTGCCGTCTATTTCATCTTATGATTAGTCCTTGTTCAGTTTTTACTAAGTACAATCTTGGTTGTTGAAGTTTTTCAAAATTATACCTTTTCTTTCCATTTTTCTTGGAATTTTATCCTGAATAGGATACATGTGCTTTAATCATTAGAGACGACATCTCCATACTAAATGGTAGCTCTCTGAAACTAGTTGACAAGTTCACTTACCTAGGAAGTAGTGTCTCATCAACCAAGACAGACATCAGCACGGGACTAGCAAAGGCATGGACAGCTTTCAATTGGCTATCGGTTATATGGAAGTCAGACCTGACCGATAAAATGAAATGCAGTTTTTTTCCTAGCAGCGGTTGTTGTCGATACTGCTGTATGGATGCACTACATGGACGGTAACTAAGAAAAAGCTTGACGGCAATCACACAAGAATGCTGCGAGCAATATTGAACAAGTCCTGGAAGCAGCACCCCACAAAGCAGCAGCTGTACGTCCACCTACCTCCCATCGCGAAAACTATCCAAGTTAGACGAACCAGACATGCAGGACCCTGCTGGAAAAGTAGGGACGAACTCATAAGTGACGTACTCCTGTGGTCCTTTTCACATGGACGAGCAAAGATGGAACAACCAGCTAGAACTTACATACAACAGCTCTGTGCCGATACGGGATGTGACCCTGAGGACCTGCCGAAGCGATGGACGATAGAGAAGGGTAGTGGGAGAGGGTCAGGGATATCCGTGCTGATGGAGCGACATGATGATGATGATAATTTGGTTTTAGCATTGGTAATTCTTCGTTTTTCTTCTTATTATTTGTTTGTTTTTTCAAGTATATATTATGTTTTATGTTAGGGAGATTTGTTCGTATTATTCTCTTCATCATCTGCTGAACAGGTGATGGTGATCCATCTTTTAAAGGTGTAGTTCTTAGCGATAATAGAGCTAAGTGTGGATCTTGTTTGCTTTCATACGCTTTTGTGTTTTTAATGGTTTGTATGTTTCTCTTCGCTAATCCATTTTCTTGAGGAAAAATTGTGTGTTTCATTTTTTAATTACTGTTATCGATTCACAGTTTTTCAGTGATTGTACGTCGAAGAATCTTGTTGTATAATCAATTATTATTATTATTATTATTATTATTATTATTATTATTATTATTATATATGACATGTTATTCAGATAAAATATGTCTGTTTCAATTTTTGTCCCTGGAGTTACTGGAATTTTGTGTTTTAGTTGAGTTTCAGCTGGTAGTTCGTTTTTATATTGTGTGCAATGTTGACATTCGCCAATCATTTGTTTTATGTGACTATTTATATTTGGCCAGTATAGTATTTCTCTTGCTCTTGCTATGCATTTTCCCATTCCTAAGTGTCATGTGTGAACTTTTTGTAGCGCTTCTTTACGTAGTGAACTTGGAACTATTATTCTTGTTGCTTTTCATCACTAACCCTTTGGTTTATTTATATTTCGTTTCGGATCAGCATGTAAGGTGCAATTGCTGGAGGTATTTTTTTATTATCATATGGCTATTCTGTAGTTATATATTTTATTAACATTCGCAATGTTGGGTCTTTAGACGTTTTGCTTCTATATAGGTTAAGTTTATGGTCACTTATTGTATATTTGTTTGTTTTTTTTGTATTGTATGGATGTATTTTTCCATTTCGCTATCTTTTATTTCTTGCATACTATCCGATATACATGCATGTGATAATATATCAGCTATGATTGATTGTTTCCCACGAATGTATATGAGTTCAAATTCATATTTTTGCAATGGCATTAAAAATCTTTGTATTCTTGGCGATGCACTTAATATTGATTTCTGAAATATCTGCTTCAGTGGCTTGTGATCGTTTTCGATGATAAATTTCTTGCCAAATTGATGGAACTTTTTGCACGCGAATATTACA
This sequence comes from Sepioteuthis lessoniana, assembly GCA_963585895.1. Classification (NCBI taxonomy): domain Eukaryota; kingdom Metazoa; phylum Mollusca; class Cephalopoda; order Myopsida; family Loliginidae; genus Sepioteuthis; species Sepioteuthis lessoniana. Next base: position 122,130,152 of record OY757913.1, on the reverse strand, counting down.
CTTAATGTTTCTAGTTCGATAGGACAATAATTTTGTTCTGTATTAGTTGTACTTCTAGAAGCGTATTCTATAGGTAACCAGTTATCTTGGTGTTTTTGTAATTGAACCTAGTCCTTTTTTACTTGCGTCGGTATTTATTTTTATTTCTTGTTCAGGGTTGTAAAATTGTAATATTGGTGTACTTGTTATTATTTTTTGAGGTTTTCCACGGTTTGTATTTGTGGTTTGTCATATGACGAGAGTATATTGTTGTGGAGTAATGTTCTTTGTGGCGTAGTTATTTCGGAATAGTTGGGTATAAACTTGCATAAATAATTGGTCATTCCCAGGAATCTTTGTATATCTTTTTTATTTTCAGGATTTGGCATTTGTATTATTGCCTTTATTTTATTTGGATCTGGTTCAAATCCATTATGTGATATTAGATGTCTTAGATTTGTGATTTTGCAACCTTACATTTTGTTCTATTCAGTTTTAGACCATTTTCACTTAATCTGTTGAAGACTTTCTTTAATTTCCCTATGTGGTGTTCCAACGTTTCCGACCAAATTAATACATCGTCTTGGGAGTTTTTTTGTCTCTTCTATTCCTTCTATTATCTTTGCAATTTGGGGTTGAACATTTTCAGGGTCACTGTGTATCCCATATGGTAATCTGCAAAAGGAATACCGTCCAAATGGTGAATTAAATGTCGACAGCTTGGAACATTCTTTATCAACTGGTATGTGCCAGTATCCATTAGATATATCCAGTTTTCTGTTTCGAGTGTTTTCGTCATTAATTCTGTTTGTTTTCTCCACTCTGTCGGTTGGGTCTGTAGAATACGCCGACTGCACCTCTGCAGATGGGTAAGACCCCCAATGGGGCCACCTGTTAGCCATGGGTGGCGACCCGTAAGGCGCTACGACGGAATCCTGGTGGTTGAGCAGTCATTGATCCGGCGACAGAGGGATCATTGGCTTGCAACACGCCACTTTGGCCCTTACTTGATCTGACCGGCGGTCGGATAGGCCTGATCCGATCAATCGGCTGGTCTCGTCATGCCCTAGCACACGTATGTTTCTTTTCTCCCGAACATGTTATCCAATCTGCCCTCGCAGAACAATTCCAAACCCTTTATCTTATACATGCTAGAAGGCAGGGGCTGAGAGTCAAATGTTCTGAGAGGAAGGGTCTTTTGACCACTGTTAGATTGTAGAGTGATAAAAACCAGAATCTGGCAGAGGCTCGGAATCTTGCTCTTAACATGAGTATACTGGTAATGTATTCCCCCGTCTCAACCAAGGCGAATGGGTTTCCCACCTCATAGATTGGACTCCGTGGTGGATGGTGGAGTATAGGACCAATGAAAAATAAAATACCACTTATGGCGTCCCCCTATAAAAAAACAAAACGAAACCTTAGTGATACAAGGTCAGAAAGCGAAGATGAAGACATCAGTAGGTTTCTAAGATTTATTGTCTTGGAATCTCAGGATGACTCCCCACTTGTAAATTTGTCTTCATTTGTTATAGATAAAGTAATATCAGTAAATCTAAAACCTAAAACGGATAAAAAAAAAACTGAAAAATGGAAACCTCCTAGTAGAGGTAGAAAGAAAAAAAAACATGCAGATTTTTTGATGAAAATGAAGATTTTTCATACCAGAAATATCATTGCCTATCCGCACTAAAACCTTAATACATCTAAGGGGGTGATGAGAAGTCAAAAACTCTCCTTATGTCCTTCAGAGGAGATAAAGAAAGAATTGAAACCACAAGGAGTGACAAAAGTGAAAAGAGTCACAATAAAGAGGGATGATAAAATTATCCAAACAAACACCTACATTCTGACTTTTTATTTGCCAACAATCACACACACAAAAAAAAAAAGAAATTGGCTACAAATGATGAATTGCACAGACCTTTCATCTTATTAGGAGACTTTAATAGTCACAATACCCCGGGGGGGGGGGAAGACAGAAACAAAAAGGGCCAAATTCTAGAAAAGATCATCAATGAGAATGATATGGGCCTACTTAGCAATGGTGCACTTACATATGTTAACCCATCTCGAGGAAATCATTCGGCCATTGATTTAACTATATGCAACCCCCCACCACCACCACAGTCTATATGAACTTTACTTGGAAGGTATATGATGACACTTGTGGTAGTTATCACTTCCCCATCCTGATCAAAAGCACAGAACCCAGGAGCGAAAAAATACTCCACTGGAAGTTAGACAAGGCCAACTGGGAAATATTCAAGGAAAAATGTAAAAATAAGCTGACCCATATAGAGACAAACCATGACATAGTAGCGCACTTCACAGAAACACTAACTGAAATAGCAAAAGACTGCGTTCCTAGAAACTCAACACTAAATAAATGCAGCAGACCCTTGTTCGATTATGAATGTCAAAAGGTTATCAGATTGCGAAGAGTGGCTCTTAAGAAGTTTCAAAAAGAGCCAACCACCTAAATCTGATAGAGTATAAGCTAAATAGAGCTAAGGCCCGTAGGGTGATAAAGACAGCGAAAAAAGAATGCTGACAAAGGTGTGTACGGAAATTGGTTTTATCCTCTAAACCAAAAGCTGTATGGGAGATGATCCAGAAAAGTGCGGGTAAATATTAGATCACGCAAATAAAATACCCCTCCAAAAACAATTGCACAATAACTGTAAAAAAAAAAAAAAAAGATAAATAAATAAATAAATAAATGAGGCAGATTTACTAGCCGAAACATTTTCTCAAAATTCTTCCAGTCAAAACAGCAAACCAAAATTTATAACGGTCAAACAAAACGCAGAAAAGTAGAAGTTAAACTTCCTATTAAAAAGACCTAGAAAATTACAATAGTCTATTTTCACTAAGAGAACTAAGAGATGCTATAGAAAGATCTCATAATACTGCTGTAGAACCGGATGAGGTCCACTTTGAAATCTTGAGACAACTACAAAAAGAATCATTAAAACTGCTCTTAAAAATATATAACAAACTATGGACAGAAGGTACGTTTCCTGATATATGGAGACAAATCACAATAAGACCAATTCCAAAACCAGGAAAAGATAACTCAGATCCTCAAAATTATAGACCAATTTCACTGAAGTGCTGTTTGTTTCAGATCATGGACCGGATGGTAAATGACATATACATGTTAGTAAGATGAAGGTTTTCACTTTTTCCCTTTTTTCGACTGCTTCGGTGGCTATCAAAAATAATGTGAATTGCTCTCGCCATTTTACCCAAGTTTGCACCAAATTTTCTGACGCCTGGAAGTTTTTTATTTTATGTAGCCAAGATTGCATTTTTCTTTTTCTGTATATATATATATGTATATATATATATGTATGTGTGTGTGTATTCCTTGGGTGTTAAAGGTTCATTGGTATGTCTGACACCATGTTCTATTTCACTATTTAATGTATCAAGTGCTAGAAACAAGATAATGATGTAGACAGAAGACAGTGGCACGTGTTGTCAGTTTGACATTTTATTAGCGACTACTACATGTGTAATAATATAAGGCAGTGGTTGGTTGCAGAGCAACCGGAAGTCTAAGGTTGTGGTAGGAGTAGTTTGGGTATATAACAATTCTGAACAAGCGCCTTTTTTTTTGTTAAAAATAAATTATCATGGGAAATTAGATATTTCAATTTCCATAAACTTTTATACTGTAATGAAAAAATTATTGTTTTTTTAAACTTTCATTTTATGACCATGCAAATTTTTATTTTTGGATGGATTGCAAAGTTCAAGGACTTGGACAGGAGATTGTTTAAAATAAAATCCTAGAAAACATCAAATGAATAAAATGGACGTAGAACACTTTAAAAAAAAGTTTTATAGTTGAGTTTTGTTTGTCACTTAATTTTCTTTAAATTTTGTTGTTGCATGAGTCGAAATTATTTACAAGAAAATTAATCATTTCATCAAGAAATGAAAGCATAAAATTCAGTGAAAATAAAAACTTGAGCCATTTGGATAATTTCTCTCTTATCATCCACTTTTGTCTTTATTCAGCAGTGAAACAAGTAATGGTGATAATAGAAAAAAAAAGAAGAGATTTTCTTTCAAAGATTAATAAAATCGTTTTTATTGTCGGGTTAACTGATCGTTGCTTTTAATTATTTGCTAAATTAAAACGTCCATATTTGGATTGCAAAGAAAGAGAAGAATAGTGAGGAACCAAGAATTTGAAATCAGATTTTACCTGAGGTTTGATCTCGGGATCAATACACATTTCAGTGTGAAAATTTATTATTTACTAAGCGTTGCAAGGACGCAAGTGAAGTCGATTTTACAACTCAGAAATAATTCGCTCTGTTAGTGGGGCTTAGAATAGGCTGAGTGTATCCTCACCGAAAAGGGGTTTCCTAGGGATGACACAAAACTGTATCTGATAGTGGGGCTACAGTTCTGGAAATTTGGGGAGTGTGGATTACCTCTTCATTGCTATTACTCCCAGGTCCACGGTGTCATCTATAGGTCTAATAAATCTGTTCAAAAATGATTCATATTCGATAGGAATACTCGATACCATATAACTGTAAATTATTTTTTAAGAATTATTACTTGAAATTATAATTGTTTAGTAAGGATTATTATCATTAGTTACTTAAAATCATATAACCATATGCTCAGCACTAGTCAAATTCCTATTATCTCAACACAATTTACCCTCAGCCCCCGCTTTCTAGCACCTAAAAAATAAGGTTTTGGGAACTTGCTGCTAGTGGAGATTTAAAAGTACGGTCGGGATAAAGCATATAGGTGCTAGGGCTCGACATGACCAGCCGGTTGATCGGATCGAGCCTATCCGACCGCCTGTCAGACCAAGTAAGGGCCAAAGTGATGTGTTGCAAGCCATTGACCACTCTGTCACCGGATCAATGACAGCTCAACCACCAGGATCCCGTCCTAGCGCCTTACGGGTCGCCACTCACGGCCAACAGGTGGCCTCATTAGGTGGAGGCGAAGTTAGGGTTAGGAATTTGACCAGTGCCGAGAACCTGAAATTGGCAACGACTTGAAAACCTACCCTCAGCTCGAGTATACTGGTCGCGTATCCCCGACTCAAACAAGGCGAATGTGTTTCCCCCTTGGTACATTCCCATCACAAGTTGGACTCCGGGGTGGGTGGTGGAGCATATGGCCAGCAAAAACTATACCGCATCTATGGTATCTTCAAATAAAAAACAAAACGAAACCTGTCAGAATCAAACTCAGACAATGAAGCAGCAGGCATCCCCAGAATCATTGTTATTGAATCTTTGGAGGAGATCTGTCAAGCCAAATTTTCGCTTTTCCTCATAGGAAAAGTTATTTCTACAAGGGCTACTCCGAAAACTGTTAAGAAAACTAGGAACGGACACTTGCGAGTCGAGGTGGACAGCCGGAGGCAGGCAGAAAGCATATCAAAAATGAAAACTTTTCATATGACAAAATGCACAGCCTACCTGCATGAGAAACTCAACACTTCCAAAGGAATTATCAGGTGTAGGGAGTTAGTATTGGTTACAGAAGAGGAGATAGCATCAACCCTGGAAAAACAGGGAGTTACAAATATAAGAAGAATCTACATCAGAAAAGGCAAAGAACGAATCCAGACTAACACTTAAATCCTGACATTTAATTAGCCCCGTACTCCGAAAGAGGTGAAGATCGGCTATTGCATTGAGAGTTGAGTAGTACATCCCAGGGCCCCTGAGGTGCTTCAAATGCCAAAAATATGAAATAGGACGACAAACATTTGCCAAATGCAGTGAAAAGGACCCGGAAAAGGAAGATTGCACATCGAATTTGGTTCAAGCAAACTGTCAAGATCATCCAGCTTACGCAAGATCTTGTGATGTTTACAAAAAAAGAAAAGGAAATACTTGAGGCTAAACACAAGAGAAATGTGTCCTTCCTGGAAGCAAGGAAAATTGTAGGGACCTACATGGGAAAAAAGCAGCTATGCCTCTGTTGCACGGAGGGCGGATACAACCAATTAAGACAACAAATATAGGACACTCATGGAGAAATTGATCCAGTTAAAAGCGAATGATTGACCAAAGTTTCAGGAGCACCCGAAAAAACTACACTTGGCCGAATTTTACCAAGGAGCAGCTCAGCAACAGATTGGGAAGGGGGAGAGATCCAATGTTAAATTCCTAACTAAAACACGCGTAGGATCTACCACTCCAACACGAGCTACTCCTAAAACTGAAAAATCTCCAACAAAACAGCCGTTACATATGTCACCTATCCGTTCTCCAAAAAGCATTAAAGACAGACTAAAAAACTTGTCTCCCATAGGGCCTGAACAACTTAAATAAAAATCACAAGCTTCCATTAGCCAAGCTGGGAAAATACAGATGAACATCAAAGTGAAAAAAGAAAAACCAGGAAGCACATTCTACATGCATTCAAGAACAAAGTCGCCTGTAAGAATCAAATAGAGCAATGCTCAGGAATCGACAAAACCCCTACGAAGAACCTATAGTATAGAAAGTAGGGATAGTGACACAGACCGCTTAGTTGCCAGCCTTAATCTTGAAGAAGTATTAAATAACTACAATACTTGAAACCATTAACTGTGGGTAAACTTATAAGCTCGCTCACCTTTTTAGATGTTAATCTCTTTGTACGCTAAACTGAATTGTTTAAAATGGAACGGTTTTTGTATGCTAAATTGAATTGTTTGAAATGGAACTGTTTTGACATTTATCTGCATGTAAACAAAATCTATACTTATACTAAACTGAATTATTTGATTTAGAACTGTTTGACTAAACTGAATAGCTTGAAATAGAAATGTTTTTGGCAATTAAACTGTGTACTCATGCTAAACTGAATTGTTTGAAATAGAACTGATTATTTGTATCAAAATTGATTTGGCATTAAATAACCTACAAGGGTTGATATGCCTAAAATCCAACCAACCAACCTCTATTATGTTACTATGTTTCAAATAAAACTAAAAATTTACCTTGAATAATGACTTTAATTATCTTCTTAATTCGTTTTAACAGAAAAAAGAGTGAAATTTTGTTAGTACCCAATATATGTTATTTTCTCCTGTAATGAATAGACCTAAAATGCGTTCATTTCCCCCTGGCCCTTTGTTCGATCTCATTGTCACTTTTAGCCTTGGAATAAATTGCAAAAACTTGAATTTTCGGGCAGTAACAGAATTCTGTGTTTTTCTGTCGTAAGTAATAAAAGTGCTTCCGAAACAAAATAGTGAATTTTAAGGAGGAACCTCAAATGTTTAAAGTTTATTTTAATTTTGGTTCAGCCCAACTATGTTTATCTTTGTATCCTCAAAACCAGACATTTCTTGAGGAGTCACGGGAATTTAAGAATATGTACAGTCTTACCGAATGGTCTTATGCCATTCATAGTTGACATCTGGGACTTTAAATTAAAAAAAAAACACATTTTTGTAGTTTAACCATTTCTTTAAACAAAAGCGGGTCGGTAGTGTCTTAGTCAAATCACGCTGTAAAGTTCCGTTACTCACCAGATCATCGAAATTAAGCAGCAATGAGTCTGCTTAGTATTTAGATGGGTGACCATTTAGCAACAATCTGAAGCCGATATGCCAGACCACACACACACACACACACACAGAATTATATAGTTTGGTATATTATCAATAAACAGTGCTCAATATCAGTGATAGAGCAAAATGTAGATCTTAGTGAGTATAGCGTAAACACAGAGTCAACGGTGCTTGGTGACTCTCAGTTTCTCGCTTATACGATCATCATTAGTCGGTTGATCTTAATAGGTAAGAAACTGGTAGTCACCAAGCACTCTTGATTCAGTATGTACGCTATCCTATATATATATATATATATATAATTAAAAAACTACCTTGGAATTAAAACAGTCAATTAAATAATTAGGAATTAATAATAAAAATAACAATACCAGGAATTTGTGAAATTGCATGTGTGAATTGTAATAAAAAATATGTGGGTGAATCTTCTCATAGTCTTAACAAGCGAATTTAGATTTATCTTAAGAATAGTTACTTGAAGTTATAATTTTTTTTACTAAGGATTATCATTATTAGTTATATGAAATCATGTGATTGTGTGCAAACAAATGAATAGAAACAATTACTTGATTAATTAATTAATAATATTAGATAGGAATACTTGAAATCATAGAACTGAGTAAATTATTTGTATTAGATAGTTAAATGGTTTCAAGTATTCCTATATGCAAATTATTTGTTTTAGGTAGGAATACTTGAGATCAGGTGAGAAAGTCCCTATGACGTAATGGTTAAAGTGATACACTGCAACCTTGAAGTAAGCGAGTTCTAACTCCAGTCACACTATTACATTCACTTTTGGACTAATGCCCCTTGAGAAAAGTATAAACTTTACCGTCATGATACTATTTAACCCATTTCTACAAAGATAGCTTTGACATTAAATAACTCATGAAGGTTGATATGCCATTAAACAAAAGAAAAGTAACCTTGATAACTGTGTGTAACAAAAACTCTTAAACTCCACAAAAATGTAAATATCAAACACAAATCCCTAACCTCTTGGCATAAAATAACGCTACGTGGATTGACATGCCGTTGAAATCAATCAAACAAACGACAATTACAACTGATAACAAGAAACAAGATTGAATCATAAATAAACTAAAAAAAAAATAAAAAAAATCAAACCTTTTGCAGTTACAAAAACCCGACAAACAATTTAAGCTTTGTGATCCTAGATAAATGCAAACAGAAAGATTATGTCGCGCCAATCTCCGAAGTGAACAGGACAGCAATCGAGTTCATTATTGGCATGAAATAAGTTTAGGCGTTTTCGATATTTACAAAATTAGTCTGGCATAAGAATATGAATACTGGAGTAACAAGTGAAGATTGAACTCACGACGCGAGCAAATTGGTTTGTGTGAGATTTGCAAAGTAACCATTCACTCTACAGAAGGCGCCACAAACAAATGAAATGAATATCAAGCAAGAAGGATTGGATAATAATAAACAATCCGTTTGTTAGAAGTCATTTTTTTTTGTCATTCGAACGGGCGTCGAATCTTCTCGAATATGCTGATCGCGTTTCAAGATGAATCACTTTACTTGTCAGGTGATGGGGGTGGTGGTGAGTTATAATCTAACAACAACCAGACGAGAAGGTTTCAGAAACTGATTCTTGTTAGAGCGATGATGATGATGATGAGGAGGAGGAGGAAGAAGAAATGAACGCATCTTGTGTCGATTTATTACCGAGACATCTTCGTCGTTCCTCAGGGTATGTGGCATGAAGGGGTGATCGAGAAAGAAGGACGTTAACTGATCATATTCCTTCCACCATCACAATTGTCTCCGGATCATTTTGCTATATTCTGTAATCGGAAACTAATTACTTTTGTGAGGAAAGCGATGTTTTTACGGTTGCCATTTCGAGATTGAGGTTCATTTGAGGAATATTAAGCCCCCCCCCCATCTTGGCGGTAGGGACGGTGGTGGGAGGAACGGCATCGATTATTGTTTGTTAGATTAGTTTGGCCATTGCGTGACCAACGGAGGGTGGGGGAGGGCGCATACACTCACTCACAATTGCGTGACCGACGGACGAGAAATTGCAAGAAGCAGGTAAAGTTATTTACTTAATAGCAAATCTAAATTTTTTTGTCTACATGATCGTGGTGGGGTAATAATCACTCATGTAAGACAACGCCAAAAGTGTGTGTGTGTGTATGGGAGAGGAGAGGAAAATTGGCGAAGTTTTGAGATTTTGTCCGTTTTAGGATGGTCTAGTTTAGTCTGGAAAAAAAAAGAATACTTTGTCTTCTCCAAAAATGACAAGTTTTAAAAAAGAAGAGTATATATATATATATATATATATATATATATTGCTTTTACAGATTTTCTATGCTCTGTTAGCAGTAGTCATTTTATAAGCCGAGGTTAGATATATATATTTACCTAACCTCTCCATCAAGAGCAGCAAGTGGTGTAAGATAAATTTTTAAGTGCAGTAAAATTGGTTTGAATTTAGAATTTTCTTTCTCCTATACCAGTTGCTGTACCAAGGCTAAAAAACCCAGTCTGTCCTATTTTCTATAGCTGTGCGAAGTGGAAGAATAGATGGATTCATGCCTTTCCGAAGGGCATTAGTGCAAAAGGAAACGCAAACCGTCATATCTAAGAATTGAACTTGGAATGCTGATTCCATTCCTGACGATGATAACCATAAATCTAAAATTGTCTTTGGTCAAAAGTATGGAAGTATTCAGTGAGAATCAAACTCAAACAGCAGTGGCCTTCGAGCTTTGCTTGATAACCGTAGACATGAGATACTCAAAATATTCTAAAAAAAAAACAAACTTTTGAACAAAATTGTTTTTGTATTCAGTGGAACAGAGTAATAAAATCAAGACAAGAATTTTCTGGCCTTTTCTTTTTCCTCCAATTTTAATCTTATTCCATTGACTGATATGATTAAGTTAATTTACATTTTATACAATAGCATGTTTTTTATTGGATTAAAAAGAAAAGAGGAAAATCTTTCTTAGAATTATAGAAAAGTTATTTCAAGTTGTTAAAAAAAAGTAATTTAGATGACTAATTTACTCAGGAAAATCTTGTAATATATGTACTTGGGTAATGTTATTTGAGATAATAAATGAGAAGTACAAATATTAACTTTAAAAGAGGAATTTTATTCTTCGTATACAACGCCACGTGTTGGCTAGAAAATGTCCGGCGGTCAACACATGTGTTTAGTGTTTGGAATCTCTTCAGCAACTGCCTCCTCTTCTGTTCTTGGGTCATCTTTGGCAACTGCTACTATCTCCGCTGATTGGCCAGAGCGAGAGCGAGAGCGAGAGAGAAAAGGAGAGAGAAGGGAAGAGAGAGGAGTGAGAGGCGATGGATTCTGGGATGGCATTCCTTGGCCGAGGTGGAAGTAAGGACCAAGATTTCTGTTAAGGTAGGATTGACTGCCCATTTACTGACCTTAGTAAGGGAGGTGATACTACAATACTCCCCTGCCAGTAAATGGAGTTTTTGTTTGATTTTGTTTGTTTGTTTTGTTTGTTTGTTTTTTTTTGTTTTAATAATAAATATACTCGTTATCCTTTTTCCATGTAACCGTTCTACCTAAAGTTCTTGTTTTCATTTTATGTTCCTGCACTTTTTCTGGAGGTAAACTTTCAGACTTTTTATTTGTATTGGTAGTTGCATTTTGTGTACATTTTTGTTTGTTTTCAATGTAAGGTTTTAAACGGTCTATTGAAACTTGTGTATGCGTATTTGAGTTAGTTTCTATTAGGAAGTATTTTGGTGTTCGTTCGAGTACCATGTAAGGACCTGAATAGGGTGCTTCGAGCGGTTTTCGAACGCGGTCTATCCTAATCCAAACTTTATCACAAGTTTGAAGTTGATCTGGCACGTATGATTTTTTTGTTGATTTTTCTCTGTTTGAAAAGTCTGTCAGATCGAATTTTGCCATAGTTTTGTGCAGTTCTCTTGTAAAATTTTGTGTAACTGTTTCTGTATTTTCCATATTTATCATTAGTTGTGGCAATAACATTTGTGCACCTGTGACCGCATAAAAAGGGGAAAAATTGGAGCAGTTGGGCATACTTCGGATTCCCATGAGAACTATTGCTAGGGCGGAAATCCAAGATTCTTTTCGGGCCATAATAGCTGCTTTTAAGGTTCTGTGGGCTCTTTCTATAAGTCCATTGCATTGTGGATGATAGGATGTTGTACGTAGCCTATAGAATCCAATAATTTTTGATAGTTCAAGGAATAGTTCGCTCTCAAACTGTTTGCCTTTGTCTGATATGACATGGAGTGGAACACCAAAGCGCGTAATCCACATGTTTACAAAAGCTTCTGCTATGGTTTGTGCTGTAATATCCGATATAGGTTGTGCTTCTATCCATCGACTGGTTCGATCTATAAATGTTAAAACATACCGACATGGATTGATGTAAGGATTGTTGGAGCATTTCGCTGGTGGTAGTGGTCCAATTATATCAATGTGTACAGTATGGAATCTTGATGATGGTATTTCCAACGTTTGTACAGGCGATTTGGTATGTCTGTATATTTTTGCTTGTTGGCGAGATGTGCATGATGCGCATAGTTCTTTGATGGTTTTATCCATATGTGGCCAGTAAAATCTAGCCTTAATCATTTTGATAGATGATTTTATTCCGGGGTGTGATATTGCATGCAAGCTGTCAAAGATAGATTTTCGTAGTGTGTACGGTACAAAAGGTCTGGGGTATGACGTTGATGTATCACATAACACAAATTGGTCTTTTCCAGATAATGTGAATTTCTTTAAATCTGGAAAGGACTGTATTTCGGTGTCTGATTTTTGTGCATCTGCAAGTGCTGGTAGATCATATATATCTATTTGTACAGCAAATGTTGGGCGAGACAGACAATCTGCAACTACATTTTGGTTACCCTTCACATGGGCTATATCTGAAATTAATTCTGTAATAATTGCTAGCTGTCTTTGTTGTCTATCTGATTTGGCAGGTTTTAGACTGTGGAATGCACCGCATATTAGTTTGTGATCCGTCAGAAGTAATACTTCACGACCTTCTATGAGGTGGCGAAAATGTAACACTGACAAATATGCGGCTAAAAGTTCACGGTCAAAAGTGGAATATCTCGTCTGTGTTGTTGTCAGTTTCTTTGAGAAGAATCCTATTGGTATTGGATTTCCATTTATGACCTGATGTAAGGCAGCACCTACTGCATATTTGCTGCTGTCCGTGACTAGTTGATACTGTGTACAAGTTGGTTGAGGATGAGATAATTCTGTTAGCTCACCAAGTATTTTTATAATGTTAGAAAAGGATTGTTTTTCCAAATTATTCAAAGTAATTAATCCTTTAGGTGTTAATCTCATTCTTTCGGATAAAGGTAAGACTAACTTCGCAAATCCTGGTATTAATTTCCTGTAAAATCCTACCCTACCAAGAAATCTGCGTAAGCTTTTAGCATCTGTAGGACACGGAAAAGATTCTATTTCTTTTACTTTGTTAGCAGCTGGTGTGATTCCATTTGAATTAATTCTAAAACCTAGGAAATCTAGCGATGTTACATTGAAAATATATTTCGATAGTGATATTTTCAGGTTATTTTCTTGTAAAATCTTAAAAACTGTGTCTATATCTTTCTTGTGGGAAGGCTCGTCGTCGCTGAAGATTAAGATGTCATCTAAATATATAAAGACACAGTCTATCTGTCGGAAGATTCTGTCCATGTACCTTTGAAATGTTGCCGACGAATTTTTTAACCCAAACGGCATAAATTCGTAATGAAAAAGACCCATCGGACAGATAATTGCCATTTTAGGAATATCATCTGGGTGCATTTTAATTTGATGGTACGCTGAAATCAGATCAATTTTTGTAAATCGCTGTTTATTAGCGAGTTTTGTTGTGAATGAATTTATATTGGGAATGGGGTATCTATCACTTTTAGTGATGCTGTTTAATGCACGGTAATCTCCGCAGCAGCGGTATCCTCCACTTTGCTTAGGTACAAGATGTAGTGGGCTTGACCATTCGCTGTCTGAAGGAGTTATCATGCCTTCATTTATGAGTCTTTTAAACTCTTCTTTAGTTGCCGATAGTTTTTTCGCTGATAGCTGTCTGGATTTTGCAAAAATCGGTAAGTGGCTACCTGTATCAATTCTGTGATAAACACCGCAGTAGTTGTTATTTTTGTTTATATGAGGAGAAATGATTTCTGGGTATTTATCCAGACTGGTTTGAATAAATGATGGTAGTTCTACTTTGTTAATGACCACGTTTACTGGAGATGTCGTGTTTAATATTAATTCCTTTTTGGTAGCTGTTAATGGGTCGTAAATTGTTTTATTTTTGCAGTCGATTATGAGACCAAATTCATTTAAAAAGTCAAATCCAAGGAGTGGATTGGTGATATCTGCGACCACAAATGTCCAGGAAAATGACCTTTTCAAACTTGGTATCCCAATCTCTAGGTTTGCTTGTCCATGGCATTTTATTTTCTCTCCATTAGCGGTGGTGAGTGATACCGGTGTTGGATTTAACGTGACGCCGTTTAACCTAGATGCTGGTATTATTGAGATACTTGCACCAGTATCCACTATAAATTTTAATGTAGTTGTCCCTAATCATGTATTGATTTGTAATAGCGGCAAACTCAGGGGGACAGACATGGTTTGCGCCGTTAGTTTTCCGAGTCTGTTGGAGTTGGTGTAGGTGGACGCGAGCTTGGTAGTATCTTTGTTTTGCTTCTTCGGCCATCTACACCAAGGTTTGCAAGTTCTTGCTTGCTTGGCAAAGTAGAGGTGTGCTCTACATATTTTGGCTTTTTGTTCCGGTAGGAAAGGTTTAATACCTGTCGGTATAAGAATATTGTCTTTGCTTTTCCCAGTTTTTTGTGTGCTATGCTGAGTGGTGAACGCTGTCGCGTTGGTATTGTTAAGTAGAGGCATAAGCTCATCCGCTAGCTTTCCAAGTTGAGTTGGACTTAACTCCTTTTGTGAAGCAATGACGGGGGAAAATTGTCGCTGGTAGTGCCTGAAGAAATTTGTGTATTACTATTTCTTCTCCGGTACCTATCTGTTTTGCTATCGATAGCATTTCTTGCAGGTATGTTGAAGGACGGCCTGTAATAGTTGTTGTTGACATTAATTTGTCCAGCAATTCCGGCTTTGTTCTTTCGTGGGCCTCAATTAACGACTGTTTTATTCCCTCGTATTTTTTTGATTCTAAAATTGTTATCGGTATTTTAGCTACCATCTCTGCAGGCAGAGATGATATTACCATGTAGAATTTTGTTGTTGATGCCATTATATTGCGCAGGTGGAATTGTGCCTCCAGAATGGAAAACCAGCCATTCACTGCCGTTTCCATGAATTCTGGTGTCTTTATGTTAATTTGCTGTAGAGAAGCTTCTTCCATTTTTATTTATTTTTTAATTATTTTTTTTAATTGTTTTTTTTGTGTGTGTGTATATATATATTTTTATATGTGTGTATATATATATATATATATATATTTGTTGTAGACAAAGAAAAGAGGAAAATAATTTTTTTTTATTTACTTACGTCGAAGGTTCTCTCTTGAAACGTTTGCGACGTGAAGTTGAAAAATTGGTTGAATTTATCCTGGAATTTTCAAAAGTTGCGTCTAATATCCTTTTAGTTGGGGTCACCATTGTAATATATATACTTGGGTAATGTTATTTGAGATAATAAATGAGAAGTACAAATATTAACTTTAAAAGAGGAATTTTATTCTTCGTATACAACGCCACGTGTTGGCTAGAAAATGTCCGGCGGTCAACACATGTGTTTAGTGTTTGGAATCTCTTCAGCAACTGCCTCCTCTTCTGTTCTTGGGTCGTCTTTGGCAACTGCTACTATCTCCGCTGATTGGCCAGAGGGAGAGCGAGAGCGAGAGAGAAAAGGAGAGAGAAGGGAAGAGAGAAGAGTGAGAGGCGATGGATTCTGGGATAGCATTCCTTGGCCGAGGTGGAAGTAAGGACCAAGATTTCTGTTAAGGTAGTATTGACTGCCCATTTACTGACCTTAGTAAGGGAGGTGATACTACAATCTCAAAGAAATCAAATAATAATAATGCAAAGAATAATTTAAGCATTTTATCTGTATTTATATTTATTAGAATGTCTCAATGGTTATAACTTTCAGTTGCAATTTGATTTTCAATTCAAAGAAAGAAATTATGGTGTTTTTTTTTTTTTCTTTTCATCAGTCAGATATTTGTAATTTGCAATATCTTTTAAATATGAATGCAAATCCTAGAATAACTTATAATTGACACACACACACACACACACACCCACATTATAAACTTGATTCTATTCCAAGTGATTTGTCGGTTAATTATATAGAAAACCTGTGATACTTTCATGCTAAGAAGTTTGGTTATTTGTTATCATTTATCCATGTTTATAATTCATATAAATCAATAAGATGTTGTTGTTATAATTACTAACAGAGTGTAAAAGTTTATCTACATTAAAACAGAAAAGATAAAACCAAAATCTTCCAGCAACAGCAATCAGCACTTTATCACTTAAAATGGCCCATACAGATAAACTTGTTGGTTGAAGAAAACTAAAATTTTCCTTTTTCAATGCAAAATTTCTCTTTTCTGCATTAGTAATGAGATTGCTTTAACTGCTGTTTCAGTTATTTGCAGTCAACACCAGAAATCAATTATTCCTAAATTTTATTTAATAATTGTCCCAAATTCCAAGAGTTTTGATGCTGACCATTCGGATATCCCAAAGAGAAAATGAAAAGACTTTAAATGAAAAGGTAAAAGTTATCAACTTAATAAAGGAAAAAAATCATACGCAAAGATCTATGGTAAGATCAGATATTTTAATTGTTATATAATTGGTATCATAATATAGTTATAATTTTTTTTCTACTTATAATGTCTGTAAATATCTATTGTGTTTAACTTACAATTAAATTTTATTATATATATATATATATATATATAAATAAATAAATATAAAATGTTTTCTTTAGCACACACACACACACACACACTCACACCTATATATGAAGGCTGTTAGAACATATGCCTTGTGGATAAGGAGGCAAGTACTACTGAAGAGTTATATATATATATAGCCAGCAAGTTATTGTTTTGACAAGTTTGGTTAAAAACTTTCCTTTTTATGATTTCATATTTTTTCTTTAACTTTCTTTGTATCAGGGTTCAATTGATAAAAGTTGCCATTAATTATGCTTCCAATTACTTTCAGTCATATTGTCTTCAAAGGGATTATATTTTTTATTATTATTTTTCTTTTTTTTTGGTAGGTATTATTTTTGTTTAGTTTGTGTGCAAGATTTATTTTCTGGGAGGATTTATATTATATATCATCATCAAGTCCTAATAACAGCATGGATTCTTTTGACTCTTTCTCACTATCCATCCCTATCATCCATTGTTGCAAGTACGTCTTCTAGGTTGCATCCTGTTTCCATACAAGTAAGTCTTTGCTGGACGCCCAACACCGGCACGTCCTTGTTCATCTAACTTGAATGGTTTATGTGATAGGAGGCAGGTGGCCGTACAGCTGCTTTTTTGTTGGGTGTTGCTTCCAGAATTTGTTCAAGATAACATGTAGCATCCAGTTGTGTCGCAGCCTTTTCTCTAGGTATTTTGTTAGTGTCCATGTGGTGCATCCATTTAGTAGTATGGATACAGTTACAGCTTAGAAGAAATCCAGTTTTATTTAATTGGATAGATCAGACTTTCATATGATCGATAACCTGTCAATAGTATTTTACGTTTTCGCTAGGCCTATGCTGATACCACTTTCAGTAGATGTTGCTGCCAATGTATGTGAATTGGTCTACTAATTTTGAAGGCTTGCCACTTAGAGTGGAGATAGCTTCTTTTGGATTAAAATACATGTACTCTGTTTTATTGGTATTCATGTCGAGGTTGATACCACCTGCTGCTTGCTCTAAGCTATGCAGTAGGGATTCTGCTTGCGCTGGTGTACCTGTGAGAAGTGCTAGGTTATCTGTGTAGTCTGTGTTTGCCATAGTTTTTGTGGAATATCGTCTGCTTCTTGCGTTTTGAATGTGAAAGAAATTTGATACTTTTCAGGAGACATCTGAAAGAAGTATTCTGAATGACAAATATGAAAACTGTCACCACCCACACAGAAGCAGCAGCAGAGTGCTTATCAACCAAACCAAGAGCCATATCTAGTAGTTCCATGAGAGTAGCCAATAGTTAGAAAAAAAAAATATAACTTAAAAAAACATCCTTACTCAATAAAAGAAACTGAACAAATGTCAAGGAGCAGAAACTTATTTAAGCTGTGATAGAACCAACCAACCCATACCAAAAAGAGAAATTAAAATACATTCAAGGTCAAATCAATGAAATTAGAAATTCAGAAGATATAAAATCATGAAATCACTAAAAAACCTATCAAAAAAATTATTAAAAGCCAGCTAGATATCAAAATAGGACTGTTTAAGAAGGAAGAACTTGATGTTGTACTGAAAAAAATTAAAAGCAGAAAAGTTGCAAGCCTTGATGAAATACCTCCTGAAGTTTAGTAGACAATAAAATTTGAAGTCATATTTCTCTGGTTATGCTTCTCCAAGAAATGTGACCTTAGAATCACTTAGAATTATAGAGGCATAACTCTTATTGCTATAATAACTACCTTGATTCTCAATCATATCCTACCCATAATTGAGAAAATTTTAGGAAAAATCACAATGGTTTTTGAAGGAATCGCTCCACCACTTCAAAGATTTTGACAAATGGAGCAAATACTACTCCCAAAAACAATGGTTCACTCACTGATGGAGACACAGACTTCTTCAATTTTGTCACTTGAGTCTTGCAAGTATATATATTAGCATCATGAATATCTGCTTAGATTACATACTTTGAATATATATATTATATATATCCTCACATTCTGATAAATGAGGTCTCTTCTCATTTGTCCACATTAATCAGTTGAAATCTTGTATATGTGCGCGCGCACACACACACACACACACGTTACTTATTTTTATATCAAATGTATCATGATGCTTTGTGGTATTTTAAATCATAAATTCATAACCACAGGGAGATTTTGAAAATTATTAGAGAGAAAATTTGCAGTGACATGTCTTATCTTTTTGTTATAACACATTTGGATTTCCAAAACACTTTTTTGTTTGAAAGACAAAATTATTGAATTCCTTTGGTAAACAAAGGAAATTCAATAAAACAATTTTTACACAATGCAACAAGAAAAACAGAAAATGTGTACATGATGTCAAATGAAAATAAAAAGTACAAACCAGGAATATAAAACCACGCCATTTTATTTTACAGTTTCATGTACAGTTTTATTTTGAAGATGCTTTCCTCTGGCCAGTTCTATAGTCTGAAAATCACCATTAGTGAGAGAGAGAGAGAGCTGATTCTTTGGGAGGAACAGGGTATAGATAGGTGGAGTGGGTGGACATGTGAGATGTGCATTAAAAAAGAAAAAAAAAAAAAGTTTTGTTTTAAAAAGATGATAAAAACAATAAAAAAAAAGAAGTCTACAAAAAATGTAGAAAGTGTAACAAGGATAAAAAAAACAAATTATTTTGTTCAAAACACACCAGTCTGTGTATCAATCCATACACATGAACACGACTGGCTGCTATCAAACTACAGCAAAATAATTTGATGTTGGGTTTTTGTTTTTGTTTTTTAATATCACTGGTTCAAATGTTTATATTGGTAATAGCTTGGATGTAATGGTAGCAACTTGGGGTGGAGTTAATTATTTGTATTCCGTGGGGAGTTGAATAATTTAGTAATTCAAAAGTTGAAATATCTTACAAAATAATCATATGAACAATTCTGAAATTATTTTTGATAATAATTTAGAAAAAAGAGTCAAAGTAGAAGAAATTAAATATAAATAAATGATTTTTTTTTTATTGTTGTTGTTGACTTGAGTCTCCGCGAGTCATATTTGACCAAAAACTCAATAAGTATTTTCTACAGAAGTTGAACTTTTTCAATAAAGATATTCATTATCATTTCGTCCTAATCATTAATATTTTCTGGTTAAGTCTTCATTTTCTTTAAAAAAAAACCAAAAAAAACTAACATTAAAGATAAAAAATTAAATGAAATTTTTAAATCATAGTTAATTCACTTTTAATTCTAAATTTTAGTTGAGCTGCATAAATATTAAATCTGAAATCAAATGTCATAAAAAAAATTGTTAAACTAACAAGGATTAGTAATAAACAATCTCTAAAGTGATTAACATTTGTCTTGAAAAAATAAAAGATAAGAGGATTTGATGATGGTTAATGGAAATACGAGATGAAACTTTGCACCTTAATTTCTCCATTTTATAAAAATTCTTGGAGAGAAATTAATAAAAAATAGAGATGTTTATGAAAAAATAAAGTTACAAGTTTAGAAGAAAGTGATTCAAGATCTACTGGGAAAGTGTTTATCTTATTTAACAGATTAAAATATAAAATTAATGTTGATAAATTTTTAAAAAATGAAGTGGTCAACACTGTTCCATGGAGACTTTGGGAAAATACTGAAAGCAAAATTCATAGATTGTATATTTCATGATAATTCATTTAACTGGTGATTCATTTCATTGTTTAATAAATCAATCAATATTTTATATATTTCAAACTTATAGTGAATAATTCTTTAGAATAATCTATATTGTTAAAAAATTGGCAAAATTCAAGAGAAAAAAAAAAATCTAATTTTATTTCTGAAAAAAAAAAAAAAAAATTTCTTTCTTATAAATTCATAAGAAAGAAATTTTTTTTTTTTTTCAGAAATAAAATTAGATTTTTTTTTAAGTGAGGAAAAATTAAATCCTAACATTTCTACATGAAATATTTTGGGAACTTTTTTCTTCTTATTTTCCTTTAAAAAATTGTCATTTATGCGGTCTCTAAAAAGTGCTTTATTCATCTCTTTCATCTGTAAAAAACTCTTTTATTGATTCAAAAATATTCTGCATACATCAACATCAACCTATAAAAAGTAAACATGAATTTAGAAAGAGAATAATTTGATGGTCTTTTCAGCCTAACAAAATAATTTTTAAGTTAATAGGAATTCCAAAATCCAGAAATACTGAGATTTAAAAAAAAAAAGAAAAAGAAAAATTGAATCAACTGAAATTTATCTCAAGAAGGAAAAGTTGTAAATTATTTATCATCATAAAAAAAAATGGGTAAATAAAAGTTGTGTAAAATGTTGCATTGTTTAAGCAACACTTCACTTAGAAATTTTTACACGAGACATACTTAATGCCTTCATTAATAACATGCAGTACGAGAATAAAATAAAGACCAGGTACATTTTACAATAAGGGGGGTGGTGGTTAATTAATGTCCCTTTTGTGTTGATCGTGTTACACAGACTCCATTTTGTGAGGCAATATAAAACCCACATTTAACAACCCTAAATGAAGATAAAAATAAAGAAAGTACTTTTGCTTTCTCATATTTTCTCATTTTGATAACTTCAAAATTCTCTAAGATTTCATTTTCAAGCTGTCAAACTTATGAAAATAGATTGAAATTGCCTTAAAAAAGGATGAATCTGGAAAAAAAAAAGACAATGTTCTTTGCTTTGAACACATAATTCCCAAGAAGAATACTCATCAATTTAGTTGACCGATGAGAACAAAGTGAAATTTCAAATATTTTCTTATTATTACTGAAGACAACTTATAGCATAATAGCTAGTAAATTAATTTCACCAATCAATTACTACTTAGTAACTTTTTGCCAAAATCAAAGCTTTGATTAGTAAATAACAATCATTTAGGTTAATTTATTCATAACAAAATTCATGAGATTGATAAAAACTAGTCTGCTTGACTCCAGTAAGTTTGATTCAAAATAATTTGATACAAACAAGCCAAAATGGAAAGAAACTTTCTGCAATTTCTTTAAAAAATTAAGATGAGGTTGTCTAATAGATGAAAAAACCAAGTTAAACCTCAGTAGAAAATAAAACAAAGATTTCGAGAGAGAGAGAGAAAGAAAAACCCAACAGAAAACAAAAAGCAAACAACTGATTTACATGATATTAGAAAAGAAAGATTATAAATAACCCTGAAATGTCAACAATACTTAAAGTAAGGAAAACCTCTTAAAAAACTATAAAGATACAAAAAGTTTCGTTGTTAGAAAACTGAAGGAAATTCGACATTGGATGATGATCCGTTGTTTTGTGTAAACAAAACAAAAAAAAAAAAAAAAATCAAAAGAAAATGTAAAAAACATCGCCTTACACAGAAAATTGCATAAGAAAAATAAACAAAATAAAGAGATTAAATGTTTTGTTCCTATTTTCAAACGTTATAAGCAAAGATATTTCAAGGTTAAATATGGAGGTAACAGCTTTAATACCTAGTCATGGAAGGTAGGTATTGGACAACAGTTTATCCAAGTGTTCACTCACCCACCCACTCTGTTATTCATCAACTATTGTAGCATGCCAGTGACGGGGCTTTTTAATCAATTTCATTTTCTATGATGATAACCATTAAGTTACTCCACTTCTTCAAAAATATACCTACAAAAATCGGAATTAAAAAAAAAATCAAATTATTAAAAATTAGATAAATAGATTAAAAGTAAATTCAAATAGGTAATCATAATTTAAATATAATTTAACGTTGTTTATACTTAATAAAGAATAAAATAATTTGTAAAATATTCAAGTGTGAAATTATACAATTACAATATATTGCCCTGTTTATAAATTGATCTTGTGGAAAAATAATTTTTTCAGTCATTTTGAAGTTTGTAGTGTTTAAAAAAAAAAAAAAAAAAAAAACATGAAAAAGGAACAAAATTTAATCAATTGATATCTTTAAAATAAAATGTATAGAATTTTCGGGTCACTCACGGCGTATTTGTAAAAACAATAACGATTATAATGTTCAGTGCAGAACAGAGTTACTTCCCTTTAATAATAATGATAATAATGAAGACTTTCGCCCCCCACACGCCATAACATTTTAAAATTCAGGAATATTAGAGGCAGTTATTTCGTTATCGTTTTTATTGCATCTCAAGAGTAAAAAGAAATCCAAGTAAAGAACTACTTCGATTTTTAAGAAGTAAATTAAAAAAAATCAGTTGGTAACATTAAAAGGTGGATACAACGTTTCAACTTTAAAGAAATAGAAATAAATTAACTAAAACCTTTATGGAGATGGTAAAAAATATTGATATTTTTTCTTGTATAAGAAATGTTTATCTTTCCTAATTTATTCGTTGCTTGCCATCCAATATTCAAATTAAGAATGAATGTTGGATAGAAAAGGAAAAAAAACAAAAAAAAAACAATGTTCTAAATTTTGTATTGAAACAAAAGTAAATTATCATTAAGTTTGATACTAAAGTCCCCCCCCTCTTTTTTTTGAAAACTAGACTCCGAATATAGTTAGTTGAAAACCAGTTTTTTGCTTGAAATTTTGGATATGCCTAATATTTAAAAAAAGGGGGGGGTAATTGTTAAAAAAATTTTTTATCTCAAAAAATAAAAAAATGTAAATAAATAAATAAAATAAAATTGCAATTCAAAATCAACCTAAACTTTTCATTTAGACATTTTATTTTTTGTGTTTTGTTTTTAAGTTGAAACTGAACTTGAAAATTTCTGTTTTACATACCCAGTTTTGATATTAATTCCTGAAGCCTTTATCATCTTATATTTTGGAGTAAAATTGATTTTGATTTTTAAATGGAGGACTATACATAAAAAAAGGCATTGAGCTAATAGATTTTTCTTTATATGAAAACCAAATTTGAATTTTAGTGATTGACTATCTGAAATATTTCATATTTAATATATTCAGCAATTTGAAGTTTTTTTTTTTTTTCTTTTATAACAACAGCATTTCAGAATAAAAAAATTGAGTATATTGATTTTTGGAGAAAAAAGAAAATAGAAACATTTGTAGATAGTTACAATATTAAAAAAGATTGAATGGATAAAATATCTAAGTGATTGATAAAGAGAAACGTTTTACTGTAAGTTCAGATATTAGATATGTAAATGTATTCCAAATAGGCAGAAATGAATAGCAAACTCCACAACCAGATTGAAAGAACATACAGTGAAAAAAAAAAAAAAAAGAAAAAAACTTGGTATAAAGTATTTCCCATATTATTCCAATTATTTGTCCAAAAGAATATCTTGATTGAATCTTTAAAAAATACAAGAGAAATAAAGTTAGAGACATCATAAAAAAAAGGAGGAAAATTGTGATTAAAAAAAAAAAAAATTCTCTTTCAAAGTTAAGACGATATTAATGTTCTCTTGAACTTAGTTCTGATAAAAAAAATTAAATTATAACTCAAATATCAAAACAATAAATCTTATATATGAATAATTCATACAAATTTGTGTTGATCTTTTTATGTTTTACATCAGAAAACCTGTACACAAGAATTAATAATATGAAAAAGTAATAAATTTATAAATATTAGATGTGTGCCAACCAGCCAAAAACCGGTTTTCAATTATTTAGTCTCTATTTAAAAGGGAAAAAACAGCGCTGGGAACTTTTGCACATACCTAATAGATACAATCAGCTTTAATCAGAAGCAGGTAAAAAATGAAATCTTGTAATGAATAAATGTTTCACTTGTCTGATACTTTTAATTTTATGGAAGAAAATCCTTTGGAGATTTCTAAAAAAGGCAAACTTGTTGGTAACATGTAACCTAGTACAACCTGTCAGACACTGGAGAGCAAAAAAGGGCACCAAGCAACTGTGTATATGATACCATATACCGGGGAAATTATTTTGCATGCCACCCCAACAACCTATTGATTTACAGAAAACATCCAAAACGCAAACAAGAAAATCAACATTTTATGTGATCAACACAGTATGTTTAGTTAAAATATTTCCCCAGAATTTTTCAGTCAATCAAATGTTCTGCACCCCAAACCCTAAGAAAAGACAAGTGTTGATAATCTCATTTTGAAAAATGGAATTATTCACAACTTAACAAATACAGCCATTTTATTTGCTGTTGTGAAACTTTTAGGGCTAATTTCTTCTTTGACAAACTCATTTCAATCTGTTAACTTATTCAATTTCATAAATAAAATATCAAAATTTTTTCTTGTAAATTCCATCTTAAAGATTAAGTTGAACATCAAGTAAAGTTGCATTTCTTATTAAAAAACAAAATATGAGTTGGGGTAAATAAATCATCTTATCAGCTCAAAAATGCAGTAGATCCTATTTACCACCCCCTCCGCTCGAGCAGGATATGACACAAGGTCAATTTTAAAGCGGAGCTTAACAGGTTTGAATTCAGAGTTTTCCTTCTCCTAGGCTAGTTGCCTCACCAAGGCTGAAGAACCCAGTCTGTCTTACTATTTACCCATAGCTGGAGGGAGAATAATTGGATTCATACCTTTCCCAAGGGTATTAGTGCTATGTGAAATGCAATCAGTCTCATCCAGGATTTGAACTCGTGTCGCCGTGTCCATTTCCTACGACAATAACCATTACACCACGGGCAGTTGATAGTTACTTAGAACCACCACAGTTGCAACAGAGAATTATTCCATCTATTTTCACACAAGATAAATAAGGGGTTATAAAAATTGGTTAGTTTATTTTCTCAAAGTTTCAAGTAGCAAAGTTTTGTGCTTACAACAACACTGTGACTTAGCTAAAGTCTCTAGTCTTGGCAAAAAGATGAAAAGCACAAAAGAACTTCTAAAAAACCACTTGGATGTAATTGAAAGGATGAAGAATACATTAGCTGGAAATGTTTACAAAAAAAAAAAAGATGCCTTTTAAAAAATTGTGTGGAATAAGGTAGATATTTTATCTCAGTTAATTTTCTTTATCAAACTTTGATAAATTAAAAAAAAATTCCTTGCTGGAAATTAGATATTTTTATGCAGTGATTCTAAAATTAGTGAAAACACAAAAATTTAGTAACATTAAAATAAAGGAAAGAGAACACTTGACTAAAATAGCTGATTTTAAAGCAATATCTGATAGAAAAGTCTACGTGCATAATCCCCAGCTTAATATACATTTTAACTCTTTGAAGGTCATTTCTTGTTTTTTTGTTCAGCTTTGAAGTAATCTGCCATCTGTTGATCAATTTGGGTATTAAACAGAATAAAAACTTCTGAGGTACCTCTTAGATAAATGAAGATAAAAAGGAACTATTAAAAATAACCCACAACACTGATACCAACACTTAAAAAGTGCAATGAAATTTAATCCATTGAAAGAGTTGAATTTGAATAAAACTGATATTGGATCTATTTATCTATTTTTTTGCACTATGAAAAAATAAATAAATTATACATACAAAATTATGAAAACTTGAAAGACTAAAAGAATATACACAACCTCTGTGTGTGCGTGTGTGTGAGTTTTATTTTCAAAATGCTGCTTTTCTATTATTGATGTTAGAATAGAAAGGTTTCATAATTTTTAATGTAAATTATATGGAAGAAGTTTTCAATGAAATTTTGGTGTGAGTCATATATATATATATATTTTTTTTTTTTTTTCTTTTATAATCATACTAAGAGAATTCAACTTATAAGAACATATTGTTCTTGCTTTATTTACTAAAGTGAAGTAAAATATGAACTGAGTTCTGACTAGATTATTTTATGAGAGTTGCATTGTACAATTCTTGTGTTCTTTTTATTATTAGAACCAGCTAAAACCCCACTCTGGATTTTAATGGGATTTTAAGCCAGCAACACTGAACTATGTTTATGAGGACTTATATGTCAATAAACATTGTCAAAAGGGTAACATTTAGGGACTCAGATGGTTATTAATCAGACTACAAATGTAAACACAACACAGTTTTTTAAAGTCTTGAGTTTCTGGTGATTAGAAAAAAAGTAATAGAAAACAAAAGGCCATAACTTTGTTTTCTTGCAAGGAAAATATTCAGCTCGATGTCTACTTTATACAGTTAGATAAAAAGATAAAGATTCAGTTTAACTAAACTGATGAACATAAAGTCCAATTTAGCCTTATAGTGTCATTGTAAATTGAACCCCTTGTTAAAAACATTTCAGGATTCTATTAGCAATCACAGAAAATTTGGTGATTATATCACTGACTATCTTTAAATTATTTAATAAGACAGGACAGATGAAAAAAGACATTAGTTGACTCACTGTAAAATTAGCAATGAATAAATTGCTTTGCAACTGAATAATCATTTTAAAAAAAAATCCTCAGTAAAACTTGTTGAATCTTAGGGTGAATATCATTTACTTAATTCTCTGGTTTTCCAGAGACCCACCTGGCATTCATACAGGGTGGGTGACTTAATCATCTGGTGCCAAGAGGACACCAAGTATTTTTTTTGTAATGGTTGCACATGAGTCTTGATTTATGCATATTCCCCCCCCACCATAAAATAATTTCAAGCCAAAATGGATTTGGTAGGAAGTCTGATAAATCTCTTCATTCAAATCTGATGATTTTATCATACAAATAAATGACATTTTATAGATCTACATTATCTTTTCCCTTTAACTCTTCTCCAAGAAAAAAATGTTTCACTGACCTACAGATTATTATTATTTCCGTTTATACAGTCCTGGTTATCATTATTGGCACCCTTTCATTTTTTGTGAAATCTTGAGAAATAAATGGAAAATAATGAAATTTATATAAACTTGTTTTATTATTTGTCAATAGACTAATGTTGTTTTACAAGATTTGTTTTTCTCAGGAGATATTCTACATTATGTACTGAAGTTTCATGATTATCAATAATTGTGAACAGGTCTGTACATTATATTACCGTGTAAGTAGAGTTACTGAACAAGAAACTTATCTTCTTGTCTTCTACTCTATATAAAATGATTCAAAAAACAAACAAACAAAAAAACTCGTTTTCTATAAAAAGTTGTTATTTTAAACAGGATAAAATTATGCAATATGTATTTAAAAAATATTGAACAAGAGTTATTATTAAAAAAGAAAATCCTTTTTGGCCAAAAACTGATAATATCACCATTTTTGCAAATCTAGTGACTATGCATCACAGAAAACAAAACAAAAAAAAAAAAAACAGCTATCAAAATTCTGTTACATTTTAATGAAATTTTCTAAAATTTATCCTGAAGTTTTGAAAATGATGATGAAACTTGTTTTCTGTGAGAAAATTCAAATATTTTGAATAAATTATTCTAAGTTACTTCATTTTTGCTATTTATAAAGAATAGTAAAAACTATCATGAAATCAGGCAACATCTGAATTTCATATTTAACAAACAAATTTTTAGGGATAATTTTCCTCTTTCCTGATTTTACTTCCAGTGAGATTAAATAAAAATTGTCAATTGAAATGAATGATGAAAAATACATCAATAAGTCTGTAACATAATGATAAAACAAAACAAAAAAAAGCATTTATTTTATTTCCTCCCTCTCTAGATATATATATATAATTATCTATCATCATCAAGTCACACTGAAAGCATGGATTTCCCTGACTCTTCCTCTAACCCTATCATTCATTGTTCCTTGCAGGTCATACAGACTAAGCAATATAATTCATTCCATTGCAGATATTAATCAAATATTATACAATGAAAACTTTAGATCAAAATTTAGCTAAAAGCTGATAAAAAATATCAGGTTACAGACTCATTGTTCCAACCTTTCTTTGATTAGTTTTTTCTTTAATGTACTTTATGATCATGAAGAAGATCAAAATATGGAACAAAATTTTTTTAAAAACTAATTCAAATTTTATAATCACCCAGCTGATACTTTTTAAGATATGAGCAAAATAAATATATTATTGATTTTACATTTCTTGGACAATCTAGAATAAAAATTAATTGGTGCAAATTAATAAAGCATCATTATTTTTACCTTTTGATAACAATCAAATAAAAAATATTATTTAAAGAAACCCATTTTCAGTTCCCTAATGAGAGTTGTGTCCCTTCGAAATCGTCCATAATGCATCTGAATGAAAGACATTAAAAATGGACACACAAAACTTGAAATCATTTCCCTAATTTATTGAAAATGTTGCCCATTTTTTAGTGATTTCCATATAAAAGAAAATGTTCTTGAAATGTTGTCCAGAAAACAGATGAAAGATTAAGACACATTGAAATGTTTTAAAAGATTTATATTAATGTATAAAATTGACCATTAAAACGTTAATTTTTCTAAGTCTTCATTTAATCAATGTAGCAGATTACTTTGTAAACGTATTTTTAATTATTATTAAAGAAAAAGACTATGTAAGTTTTAGTCAGTTTATTTTTATATTCAGTCTGATTTATAATAGTCGACAAATTTTGGACTACTGTAATTATTTGTGTATAACGCTCACCTCTAATTTTGGACTATGAAATTCTGGAAAGAAAAAATTCTCATGTATAATCCACACTGACTTTTTAGAATTTGCAGCAGCTAAATTTAACATTTGTTCAATGTTTTATCAGCTCATGTCAACTAATAATAAGAATTTATATAATTTGCAAAACATTAAATTTATACAGTATTCAGTGCAAACACATGGATATGTTCACACAAAAATCAACAAGCTTTATGGTAAAAGTAAACATTCCAGTGGATATTTCTCTCTGACAGCATAAAACACATTTATTTGGACTATAGATATAATTTACTTTCAGTCATCCTGTTATGAATATGGAGTTACATACAACAGGAAAAAGTTAATTATATAGTTCTTGTGTATAATATTTTATAAAAATTTGAGCTGAAAAATTTGGAAAAATAGTATGCCTTATATAGAAATAATTATAGTATATCTGATATGCAATAAAAGAAAAAAAACAAACAATATTACATTTCATATAAAACAGAGAAACAGAAAAGTATTCAAAGAGAAAGTACTTGATTTAAAATCAATATTTTAATCAGATTATAAGTTGTTTATCTAACAGTTGTTAAATAAGGGACGGTTATTCATAAATAAGAGACTGGTGATGAGAAGAAAGAGAAACTAGTAGAAGCAAATATGGAAGTATTTTTTTATGTTGTACAGGATGAGCACAAAAATGCTCTTCTTCCTCATTTTCAAATAGTCATAACATCAAAACTTATTTGAATATGTTTTAATATGGTGACATCATATCCATTAACTAAATATCAAAAAGTGTTTTTGTGCTTAGCTTGTATTTTAAATTAAACCCTTTTCTATCTCATAATAAATTTGTAAAACTCTTACTCCTTGCTTTCTTGTGTCCCTAAAAATACAGTGAAGAGTTTCTTAAAAATTGAGGGTTGATTGACATAAAATAAATAGGGAAAGGTTGGAGTATAGAGGTGTGAAAATCATGCACAATATGAGAGAGAGAGAGAGAGATTGAGAGAGATTAGCGTTGAACAAAAGTCAATTTCACCATTTTGGGGTTGAGGTGGGTTGAATGGTTTGCTTTAGGTTCTTGGTTTAATGACATATCAACCTTCATGGGTTATTTAATGCCAAACCCACCCTTGTAGAAGAACAGCTCTGATACTAATCAACCCTTACCTGGGAGAAAGGGGGAGGAGGTGAATGGAGGAGAAGGATAAAAATAATTGAATGAAGCAAGAAAAGTTTCAAACTGCTTTTCAGCATTTGAAACATTTTATTTACATCGAATAGAGAATAAATCCATGGATAAAATGTCTGTTGGATTGGAAAAAAAAAATACATATGAAAACCAAAATTTAATTATTATAACATTTCATCTTCTATGATTTTTATAAGATAATGATTTGGAAAATGCTTTTATTTTAAGAAAGAATATAGTTTTATCATTTTCCAGGATTTATTTCCATATCTGTTGCAGACAATACAGAGTGAAATATCATAATAAATAAATATGTTACCAAATTTTGGTTTTCATGTCATATTTTTCTTGTGGGACATGAGGGAGCAGATGGTAATTATTATAGCAGTGAAGACAAAAAAAATGGTGGTAGGGGAAATAAGGGGGAAAGGGTTTGGCAGAAATGAATAGATCAGCTCAGTCATTCAGGAACAAAATGCATATATACTTACATAAATGCACACACACACATGTATGTCTTGCATTGACTAACAACTGACCAAATTTGTCTTATTTTTTTCCTAACAAAGGTTTTACAAAATTTCTTTTTTTAAATCCACAACCATTGTGAGCATAAAGTAAAAAGGTAAAAGAAGACAGTATTGTCAATTCAAATCAACACTTGTTGGATTTTGAAGCTTTTGGCAAATGTGGAAATAAAAGAAAAAAAATACTTTCATAGCATTCGTTTTTATAACAAACACAGATAAAAAAGTGTGGGCTGGGAAATCAGTATTTTGAACAGAAAAGTTCACATAAAAATGTTTAAAAAAAAAAAAAAAAAATGCAGATTTTTTAAGTACATAAATGTACTAACCAGGGAACATTTGATAAGAAATATTTCCCCAAAGTCTAGATGGTCTCTCATGGTTGAAATGGGAAACAAAACAAAACCTGCAATTTACCAAATGAGTTCAGACCAAATCTACCATCACTTTAATGATTTTTTTTGTAAAGAAATGAAATTATGAAACAGAGGAAAGCCACCAACAAAGAAATTCATTGAGTATTATCATTAACAAAATAATCAAAAATAAAGAGAAAAATGACACACAATGAACTTTTAATTGAATTAATCTTCTAAAAAGTTTTTGATATATTTGAAGTTGCAATTAGGCTTAATAAGTTAAATAAAGCATGACGCAAATTATTCAAGATGTATTTGCTATAAACATTTCAAATGTGCATCTTAAAATAAGATAATTGCAGTAAAAATTAACTGGATATCATTAGAATAAAAAGAAACATTTTAACATAACTTAAAAGTTGAAGACAGTAAATGTTAGCAATATTTGTGATAAAGTGAAGGAAAAATACAAAAATTATTCAGTTTATTACTAGTAGTTATTAAAATCAATTTCTATATTAGGAACAATGGCAATGCTTAAATATAAAACATGTTTATTGGACATACATTAGAAAAAATCCTTTTTGACTTCAACTTGCTGATATTATTTTCATATTCAAAGTCCCTTAAATATATTTTTAAGCATTTTTAGTCTTGTTCTGAAGATATACTTCTCTGTACATCATTGGCTCAAATGTAAATATTTGAGTGTTGCTAGATGTTTAGGAAATGAACGGATTGGTTCAAAAAAGATAATTATGCATTATCAAAGAATAATGGTTAACTATGGAGAGGCATCCGGTCTTTATTGGAGGTTGAAATAATAATCCTTTCTTTCTTAAGATCCAATAGCTCAACCTGATAAATGAAGTGGCAATAGTAAAAATAGTAAATGTTTTATAATCATATTGGTTTTTAGTCTATCAAGACAGGCAGAGAATAAGTAAAGGTCATATAAAAGGGAGATAATAATGTCATTTAAAAAAAAAAAAAAGGTCATATACAATTGTAATTTGTTAAGATAAAAATGATAATTATTTAGTGCTAAAAAATTGGAAATCATTTATAGAAAAGGATGATATTTACAACCAAGTGTTTAAAAACAACATCTTTAAAAAAATCCTGACACAGTAATAGAATAGTATTAGTGTTTTGGTAGAGGGAAATTTCTTTCATATAATAAAAACAAAAAAAAATAACTTCGTTACTTATAAGATCAAAGATAGCAATAGTATTAACCAAACTGAAAAATAAGACTCAATATTAAGGAATCATCAAAGTTTTCAGTATTCATTTTAAACTAAATTTAATTAGAAAAAGGTTCTTACAATCCTGACTAGCATTTTGAGTACATGGCTATTTGCTGTCATTAATTTAACAGTAATAATTATTCATTATTAAATGAATTAATATTATAGACTTGTAGTATTAGGTATTTTGAACTCAAGATTTTGATTCTGGAAAGACATCTGGTTGTTGAAGGGAAAAAGAAACATTTGGAGAAACTAATGAAAGAGACTGGGGGGGGGGGGGCATTATACAATGTAATATTTGATAGGTGGTGAATGTAAACAAAGTATTTGAGGGTGGAGACTATTCGTTAATATTCAGTAGATAGATCATACAAATTACAAGAATATGACAAGGTTGATTGTAACACATTGACAATGTGACTTGCACACAAGACAAAAATGACTTAAAAAAAAAAAAAAATTAATATCTATAACATTAAAAAAAAATGTTATTAAAGGTTGGAAAAAAGAATGAAAAAAAAAACCAACAAAAAACTCCATAAGACAAACTATTTAACCAGAATAACCACACATTCCATTCCCAAATAGAAAAGTAGATTTTTACTTCAACTGTTTTATCCCTCTTAATTAGTATGAGAATAAATTTGAATTCGCTTGGGTTGAGAAAATTACTTAAAGCCAAAATGGAATCTTGTTATATATTAAAACATATTATAATTATAATAATACTTGAGACAAAAATAAATAGTAGGAACCTTATCAAAGGGATAAATACCTGGACTGTCCCCCTTATAAGATACTCAGGATCATTCTTGAAGGGAATCTTAAACAAATGAACCAGAGAACAAGAAAACTAATGATCATGCATAAAGCCTTGCATCTCAGATGATATTAAACTATAAGTGTCAAGAAAAGGAGGAGGAAGAGGACTTACCAGCATTGAAGACAACGTTGACGCACTGAGGCAACGACTCAGACTACATAGAAAAAAGCCGAGGAAAACTGATCACAGTCCCCAGAAACAATACTGACGACACAAGGACCAGCAGACCGGAAATAACCAAAAAACAAAAATGGGAAAATAAACAACTCTATGGACGTTTTAAGTGACAAACAAGCAACATTTCACATGAGAAAACATGGACATGGCTAAGAAAGGGAAACTGAATCTCTTCTAATAGCAGCACAAAACAGTGCTGAAAGGACTAACCATATCAAAGCAAGAATAGATAAGACGATAAAAAAGCAATTGTAAGTTATGTGGTGATAGAGACGAAGCAATCAATCACATAAGTGAATGAAGCAAATTAGCACAGAATAAGTATAAGACTAGATATGACTGGGTGGGCAAGGTGATTCATTGGGAACTGTGCAAGAAATTGAAATTTGACTATTCTAACAACCCAGAATCTGTACTAGAGAATGAGTTGCACAAACTCTGAGATTTTGAGAGATAAATGGATCACCTAATCTTGGACTGACGTTGTTAGCGACCTTACTTGAGTGTGATCCGAAGGCTCTCTTTTCAATAGCTACTACACCAAGGTGTAAGGAGAGGGTGCTACTCCATTCCTTGTATTGCTCCATTTTACCCTTGATCCTTACCTTATAGTGCTGAGTGTTAAGCAAGGTGGCATCAAGTACCATTTTTTGAGTCTTTGGTATGACTCAACCTGGGATTGAACCCTGGTCTCCTGGACCATAGGCAAACACTCTACTCATTAGGCAAATGACCTGGTGGACCTTATAATAATCAATATAGAAAAGAGAAATTGCAGAATTGTGGACTTGGCTGTCCCAGGTGACCACAGAGTAAAGTTGAAAGAAAGCAAAAAGAAGGATAAGTACCTCGACCTTGTTAGGGAATTGAAAAAACTGTTGAACATGACAGTAACGGTTGTACCAATTGTAATTGGTGCTCTTGGTACAGTCACTAAATGATTGGCAAAAGGATAAGATGATGAGTGGAGACAATCCAAACTACAGTATTGCTGAGATCGGCCAGAATATTGAGAAGAGACCTGGAGACTTGAGGACACTTGTTGTTACTCAGTCTCCAGTGAAAGACCATCAGCTAACACTGATGTGAAAAAATCTTAAGGAGTAAACATATTATATATATATATATATATATATTAGTTATAATGATTTAGAGCAATACTGCAGATCAGTAGCCTTTACAGCAACTGCTGATATTTAAGACAGAGTTAAAAAGTAAAATCTATAACAAGAGGCATATTTTCTAGTTCAACCCACCACACAAAAATGTAGTTAAAATAAAAATATAATAAGTCATGTAATAATGTTACATCAATCCAAGTCTTTTCATATCTGTAAGATGTCAGTTAACACGTTTAGCTTAGTTTGGCAAAAGGCCAGATGTATAGAGTACTCAGAAAGAATGTTGGTTGCTTGCTGGCTTTTATGGCATGTTAACTATCATTGAGTTATTTCATGCCAAAGACAATTTACAAATAATCGTCTCCAATTATATACAGAACAAAAATGTACCTTCACAATCATTTTAAACAGGAGAGGCGAAATATTCATGTGGTTCAAAATCATTTAAAATATTATTTCAAACAGATCTATTTGATTCATAGATGTGACCCAAAAAATTATTATATAAATGGATAAATAAATAAAAATAGTTTGAGAAATAAAATATATTGTCCACTCAAAAATGGACTTAAAAACAGATTCCTATCATTATTGTGAAATGATAAACATTTAAGATTAAGAATATTTTTTCCTTTAAAATATTTCTGACAAACCATGTGTTTTAAGGAGATAAAAAAAACTTTTGTTTCATTAAAAAATAATCTATTAGCTCAACCTGTTCATCACTTATGAAAAAATTGATATTCAGATAGAATGGAATTGCTATGAGAAATTAAAAAAAAAAAAACAAAGTTAAGAACATTGTATATTTTTTAAAAATTTGCATTGCAGTGAATTTAGAGAATAGAAATGGATTTTTATTATTCTTTTGAATATCATCTGAATTCTTTTAACTATATCCAAATGTGTTGAGAGAGAGAGTTACCTTAGTAATCAAGAGAACAAATGTTGTAAAAAGATTATTGTGTGACTATTTTGTAAGTTGCTAAAAGACTTTGTCAATTTTTGATCTGGAAACTTTCAGGTACAAAACAGATTTGTATACAAAAATCTTTATAATCAAGGTTGAGTATTATTTAACCCACTTTATCATCATCTTATGGTGCAAATAACAATAACTGATCACATAAAAAAAGTAGCTAAAAATATCACCGAGGTTTTATATGCAAACCAGTTATTTGGTTTGGTTTCTTTGTTTAATGGCAACTTTTATTTAACCCTAACCCTCCCCATAGCTGGGGTAGTGGTGGTGGTGGAAATAAGGGATTTATACCTTTTTCAAGGGTATTAATCCAAAAGTGAATGTAAAATCAGAGTAATGGATTTGAAACTCACTCACTACAATGTCAAAGTCCAACACATTAGCCAGTATGGTATAGGGACTGCCCCAAAGTAGGTTATTCAAGAGATCTAATTTCATAGCAGTGTAAATATTTCATGTAAATAGGACTAGATCTTATAAGCCATTGAATACTATAAATGCAGTTGACTTTGTTTTTATCATTTGAGCCAATTCTAAAAATCTTAGATAATCTTTTAAATTTTTGGTCAGATGAAAAACCAGTTAAATTTTTGCATTCTTCTCACTTATTTGGCCCTTATATAAATATCACTACCATTTACTACACAGTGAGATTTACGCAGTTGATATAATAAATGCAGAAAAACGCTTCTACCAAATTACACACTATTAGCTTATGTAATTAATCAAACTAATTATTAAAATACCACACACACAAAAAACAGATTTCTGAGCCAGTTGGCCAAAATCTTTTAAAACTGGATGTCTAAAACTACATCCACAGTCTAACATTCATTCTGACATTGCAACAACTGAAGCCATACAGTAGACCTACATAGTAGGATTTAAAAATTTTCTTCATTGATATTCTCATTGAGTGAAAACCACAAAGCTTTTTCATTTTCTTTTTTCAACAAACAAGTTATTGATGTTTTACTACAGATATATTTCATGTCCTATATATATATATATATATATATATTATATCCTTGTCTTTATATAATTAAATGTTATTTTTAGTTAAACCTTTTATGATGTTAAGTTTATAGGTTGTCATCACCTGAATATCTTATTCACCACAACTAAATACTATCTGGATTCTAATAGCCAAATTGAAAATTTACACAGAAAGGAAATGCAATTAAAACAAAAGATGACTAAAAAACTGATCAATCCATGATGCACTTGCCAAAATGGTACATTCTTTGATATGATACACTGAATTCCAATGATGTTTGTTAATCAATATAAAATTCACACTTGTATAAAATTTGATGAGCTTTCTTCAATACCAAATGCTTCTAATGGTGCTTATTTCTGGCAACGATTTTACCCTGTGAACATTTTCTAGAACTTAGTAAAAACAAACAAAAAAAAAAAAACACTAAACAGAATTATTTCAAGTCAACTACTTTCATCTGCTGTTTTCATTTAATTTCTCCCCATTCTTATATGATACACATGTCATTTCAAAAAAATGTACAAATATGAACAAATATTTTCATCAACGAAATTGATTAAAAACAAAATGATATCCCAATTGACCAATGATAATCTGCTGCTCTTCATAACTAGTTTAAATTTTAACATTTTAACAAAATCAAATGGTCTCATTCAAGGAAAATAATACTTAGCTTGTTTTTATATCAACTCAATAAATTATTTTAAAATACTAAATATATATCTATATAAATATTTTTAGAAAATTTAATGGGAGGACAAGATTTGTATTGCATATGTATATAGGTGCATAGAAAAAAATGACCATCTCTGGCTTACTGATCAAACTTTCATCATCCTTTCACTAATTACTGTCAAATATGGCCATATATCTTCATAATTCGCTAGAAAAATCCAATATTAGCACAAATATTTTCTCTTTTTTTATGACATAAGAATTTATGGGCCAGTAGTTAAAACAATAAAAAAAAGTTAGTGTATATATTTTGTTTAAAAAACAAGAAATTAAGAAATAGTATTCCATTTGCATAATATATCTATTTTGCTTATTCAAGTTTGTCTGATGGAATTATTCAAATGAGCGCTTGAATAAGCAAAATAGATCTATTATGCAAATGGAATACTATTTCCTAATTTCTTGTTTATTTTAAACAAAAATATATTTTTTGCTCTACTGGTTTATTTTGTATTAAATAGCCGTGCAATGAGCACTCATTTCTTTGGATATTCACAATCCTTATTTACTTTACACACACACACAAAGGTAGACCTTATGCGATGTTTAGATCTTGAACTCATTCTTTTTTTTTTTTTTTTTTTTTTTTACAATAACTCTTTTTCTAAGCCTAAAATATATTTACATAAATTTTATAAGAATGTATAAAAATAGCAAATGAAAGTAGTTGATTAGAAATGATTTTGTTTAGTTTTTTTCTTATGATAACAGCAAAAGCTGCAGAAAAAAATGATGATGCAATATTTTTTATCAAAATTTTACATTGTAGTAAAAATCAAGCAAATAAACAAAATTGTGTGCATTTTATCTGAATATAGTATCTGTTTGTTCTTATTAGGATCAAATTGTCCCCCACCACTCTGCAAAGCACTTCTGTCTCAGATCAGTGTAATATCTGTACCTGTGGAAAACTTATTAAATATATTACAAAATGAATAATCAAATAATAAAATTAAGTTAAAATAATGTTTTTTTTCTTATTTTGTATTTTTTAAGGTACTAGATTCTATGCTTTTTTGGAATAATAACTGATTTCATCTGCTTATTTTAGGAGTTATCACTTAAAATCACCATGGGATTTCCCAAAGTGCAGATACTACACTGATTCTTGTAAGAAGTGTCAGTTACTGATACATTGGTAAAGTGCACAGATACTTCACTCTGATCCAAGGCAAAATGTATATCTTTTTGCATTGTGTATTGCATGAAGAACAAAATATTTTGAGATGAATGCAAATCAAACTAACAAGTATTCACAATTATGGATGTTTTGGATTTTACAAGCACATGGTTTGACAGCAGGGACACTAAAGAGGCTCAAATATCAATCAGTCATAAAAGTGAAGAATCCCTTGTCATATCTTGTACTTTTTAAGATAAACTTCTTCTCACACCTGTGGATAATGACAGAAATAAATGCAGACAAAATACAAGAGATTTATCTAAAATATGGCTGAGTAACATTTTTGAAGACCAATGCTTTTTATCCTACAACTTGATGTCATCAATTTTACAAGTACATGAAAGTATTATCCAAAAAGGCTGCATATCAAAGACTAAAACAGTGATAATAACTCCAACTGAAACCTACCATGACATGATACAATTCATATTTATATATGAACAATTACATTAAAAAAGATTTTAAAAAGACCATATTATTCCCCAATTAAAAACGAGAGAGAGAGAGAGAATAATGGTTAGCACAGGCAATTGGGATTTAAATTGAACGTAAATATATGAAAAGAAAGGAAAAAACAAAAAAAGGTCTGAAACAAATTCTTATCTATTTGCTTATTGGTATTCACAGTGAAAATGTAGTAATATGATGACTATGTCACCAAACACAAATATCACCGGGGATAACAGAGAACAGGTGTGCAATGTGATGACCTAGAAACATCCTCGATGCCATCAGGTGCAAATTGAGGATGTACAGGTGACATTTGAAGATATCTGTAGAAAATACGGAGGGTAAACAAAATGTCCAGTATGAGAAATCAAGTGGGCATAAACACAGGCCCCATATGCTGGGGAGAAATAGAATCACTTACAGACCAACAGAGAAGGTGACAAGACATGCTACACAGGAAAGAAAGAATAAGCTCAAAAATAGGTTGCCATTAGC
Source organism: Sepioteuthis lessoniana (assembly GCA_963585895.1). Classification (NCBI taxonomy): domain Eukaryota; kingdom Metazoa; phylum Mollusca; class Cephalopoda; order Myopsida; family Loliginidae; genus Sepioteuthis; species Sepioteuthis lessoniana. Next base: position 122,090,957 of record OY757913.1, on the reverse strand, counting down.
AGTTAAAAGAGATTTCCTCTTATCTAGACATTTGGCCTGAAGACTTCTAATCTGTACCCCAACTGGTCTCAGTATAATGTTTCTACAATTGTCTATCTTCCCACCACAAGATGATCATCACCCATTATTTACATAGTGGACAATACAATTATGTTAAGAGATATACGATGACAAAAACTTAATGAAAAGGAAATTTTTCTTTACTGATTAATAATATTTTCTTAATCTAATTTTCTGATGGTACATTTTATTCTCCCTGTAATGGGTTGATTCTCTTCAACTCATCAAAATTGATCAAATCAGAAAACCAGAGTTAGAAATTAAAAAAAAAGAAGCTTTTTGATAATATATCAAACAATAGCTGCTATTTTATTTGGACGTTTTTATAACTAATAATTTTTTTTTCCATTTTGAGAAGTAATTCTAGAAATTTTAAAAACAATCCTCTAGAATATAAATCACAAATCTTAAAATTATTTATAAAATGTTAAAAAAAGTCCCTTAAAAATTTAAGATATTTTCAACTTCCGGAGATGACTTAAAAATGACCCCCCCACACCAGGAATTTGACGAAATAATGACTCCCACCCCAACTCTTCGCAGAAATTAGACCCAAGAATAAATGATCCACCCAGGAATAACAATGTGAAATGGGAAGGGGGAAAAAAACATACCTGTTTCAAATTTAGGCAGAGTTTAATAAGCAATGTTTTAAAATACATTTACAGCTTGAATCAATTCATATATTGTTATTTGTGCCAATAGTAACTTGTAGATCTGTTTAGACAAAATGGATCAAAAGTTGTAAAAACTTAAAAGACTGATATTATCAGAAGAAAAAAAATTATCTTGTGGATTGAGAAAAAATATGAAAAAATAGTGTAATTATATATGAAAAAAAAGATAAAATGAAATAAATGCAACAATATAAACTAGGAGAAAAATGTATAAATAAAATCTGTTTGAAAAAAAAAAAAAAATCAATAAAGTCATAAAATCATTTTGCTTGATTTAAAATTGAAAGAAATTCCTATACAACAGAAGACACAGTAGTTACTGTTACTAGTCTGTGTCAAGATTGACAATGGATGTAACAGCAGTTAAATTAGTAATGGGAGAGTGATTTGCGGCACGCTGTACTAAACAGTGAAATGAAAATTTGTTTTCCCAAAACTATCATCATATTACCATGAAACCCTCTATTGGGGGAAAAAAGTTCATAGGATTCATTTTTTTTAATCTTAAAAACATGATTGTAGGTGATATTTTTCAGAATGCAGGCTTAGAAAAATAAAAGAAACAGAAAAAATCTTCATGAATAAATGTGGAAACTTTGTATTTTATAATTATGACAAGTAATTTTTTTAAATGCTTCCCCAAAGGTTTTTCATCAGATATTATTTTCTTTTGCCAATCTTTTATCCTCCTGAGTTCATTGTTCATGTTTGAAATTCAACTAAGTGGCAGTTTGGAGTCAAGTTTTCTTCTTTGGGTTAAGGACAAAGAAAAAGAAAATTTAAATAATTGTCAAGTTGTTTTCATTTTTTTCTGAAATTCATTCATGTGTAACTAAAACATTTAATATAAAAAAAAAAACATGTGACAAGTTATGTCATAAAATGGATCTTCTCATTCAGATAAAATAAAATGTGAAAAAAGAAAAAAAAAGTGATCAATTAATAGAAAATCTATAAGAATCAGCAAATATGTTTAACAGCAGTGGAGGCAGACATTTTAAAGTTATTGCAGCAATTAGCTAATTCCAAATGACAATATTAGAGAAAGAGAAAAAAATATATCCAGAACTTCTTACTTTTTCCTCTATATTTTTACAAGGGCAATAATCCTTTAATCATCATATGACAAATTTATCTCTCCCTGATCATTGCACATAGTTATTTTACTTAGATGCATACATTATTTATTGCAGCAGCAGCAGACAGAGGCATATTATTTTAGAGCTGTTCTTTTGCGCTATTATCAGGGTCCCAAAATAACAGATTTCAGGTAAATAGGAAATATTTAGCTGAAATTCTAATTCATTGACTCATGGAGGTTAAATATTAATAAATCATATTTATTGATAAAAAGAAAAAGTTTTCAATAGGACCTTTAGTTGTTTTTCTTCAAAGTCAAATATTGAAATTTAAAAGTAAAACAGTTAAATGATGTATAGAACTGTTTTGAAATTACAAATTCAATAATTATACTTAAAGCCTTGGTATTATAAAATCAGTTTGAAAAAAAGAAAATTATCTATAGATTATGTATAGACATGGACCTAAAACGTTTTTAAAAAAATCCACTTTATGCTGTATTAAACTTTAAATGTTCTCTACGTCATTTAAAATAGAATATTCTATTATTTTTCAAGAATTTTTTTTTGTTCACTGAAAATTGATTTATATCACAATAGGACTAGAAGCCAGAATTATTGCTTTTCAGGTTTTAAACATTTTTAATGAGAAAAAGTTATTAAAAAGCTGCTAATTGTTAAATTTTAAAGATTCTTTGCAAATTTATCCAGAATCCCACAGAAATGAATGATTTGCCTGTTCTCCAGGAGCACTCTAAGAAAACCCTTTGAAAACATCTAGAAAAAAATTTCTAATTTGATGCACCCAAGTCAAGTGTAAAACATTGAAATATCTCTTATTTCTTATTCAATTGAAAATGCTGTACACTTTTCAACAATTATTGAAAGAACATGTATACAAAAACATTCTTAAAAACTACATTTGCAAAATTGTTAAAATTTTATCAAGAAATTATTTAGTGAAAATTTTGCTTTAATATTGATGCATAAAATATTTTTTAAACAATTATTTAAAATCAAACTTGACTGTTTAAATGCAAAGTAAATTAAAAAGCTATTTAAATGTTTATGACTTGTTGTATAATTAATGTTCCTAGTTACTTTTTAAAATCAAATATTCAATCATCATCATAAAAAAACCAAAACAAAAAGGAAAATTTTATTGAGTTCAATATATGTTTACATTCAGTGAGATCTGTCTTCTAAGAGAAAGTTGAATTTTCCGTGTCTATACTTATATAGAAATTGATATGAAATAGTTTAAGATCTACAAGAAAACTAATACAAACAGAATTGGTCTAAATTGGTAGAATGTTAACTTTGAACCTTAGTATCAACTAGGTAGAAATTTCAAGATACAAAGTATGTGTGGGAGTGCACATGTATTTTATATATGAAGGCTATGAATATATAGTATAACTGCATATTGTTACACTTACCTATATATATATATATATATATATATATATATTAGTCATAATATTAAATAAAGGAAAATCAATTTGGTTATAAAATTCTATTTCTGAGAAAAATTAAAAGGAAGGAAACTTAGAAAATCTGAATCCAAATTAATTTACACAAATCTTTTTACTGATATTTCTATGGAGATACACAGTAAATATTTTCACTTTTAAGAAACACCTTCAAAGATTCAGATGACTGAAGGAAAAGAATCTTTGAAAACTAATGTACATTTTCTTCTTAAAATCTAAAGATTTATTTTTCTTTTAGTTTGCAATTTTAAAAAGCAATTTCTTGCTATTAGAGTCTGATCAAGACTGTAATATGAAGACAATCAATGGAAGACTGAGGAATGAATTCCCGATATTATCACAAATAGATTTCATGCCAGGGTTATTTTCACTGTCGTTTGTGGAGTTTGAGATGTAAGAGTAAGGGCAAAAATCAAAGTTATTTTATTTACTTGACCTAACAAAATAGCAGCCAAATTTTTGGCCCCCAAAATTGTTCTGTCTCCACCCCACAATCAAAATATAGAAAAACAAAAATAAAATCGCTTTTCTTTATTTCACTCAATGCAATCAAAAATATGAATTAAGTCAAACAGTTCTTAAAAAAAGATGATAAATTAAGATTATTTATTTACTCATTTAAATTAGATGATGTGTAAAGAATAGAACTTTTTTCAGCAAAATTTTGAATGCTTGGATAAAATGGGTTAAAGAAATCTTCTTTTATTAAAAACAAAACCAAAAATACCTAATTCTTTATGATAAGTCTTACAGGCAAGTCATTCCAAAAGCACTAGTTCCCCACTAGATCAACAAAGTTAAGCAATGAACCTGTTCAATAGTTAAATAGGTGACCACATAAGCCCCAGCAGGTATTGTAAGCAACCTGAAACCTGTGTATCATATCTAAGTAAAGTATCTGAGTAAATAAAAACCAATTCTTTATGGTAAGAGAATTTTCTTATTTGGCTCTCTAAGTTTAAATGATAAACATAGGAAAAAGATATTAAAGTGAATCCTCTAATAGAATAGCAAAAACCTACAACAACAAAAAAGCTTAAAAAGAAAAAATTTAACAAAAGAAAAGTAAAAGTAAACAAATTTATCACTGATTTTTTTTTTAACCAGATAAACCTATTTTTTGTATTTGGTTGTATGAAAGAAAATCTTCTGTCTTTCAATCATCACAAACTACAATTAATTTTACAATATTAATTCTAATAATCAATTTTCATTTTAAAAATTCACCAAGAAGTATTCAATTCTGAATTTGAAATAGCTAAAATAATGTGAACTAGAAAAAAGAAAAGTATTTCATTTTTTTGGTTGTGACTATCATGATTTTTCCAGGCATTGAACACAATTTCTTTTTTTAAAATGATTAATAAAAACTCTGTCTATACTGCAACTACTGCTTAAAATGTGGACTAATTTTTTTCATTCAAACAAAATAAAGTCGAAATGTAGAATAACCAAACAATTTTGGTTGATAAGCAAATATAACTTGTTTTCTTTTTAGCAACTGTTTTCATATCATTAAATTCTTTTTGATAAAAAAAAAAAGAAAAAAAAAAGAGAATATTGTAAAATATAAGCAAAAAAACAAAACAAAATCATAAAATAAAATTTAAATTCTTTCATGGATTTTTTTTTATCAATTAAACTTACTTATTATTTCATTTGATTTACTTTCCACTGTTTATCTATGAACTGAATTTTCTATCCCCCCCCACAAACAAAAAAAACAAAGAATGTTATCAATAATAAAGGAACACAATGACCTTGAGCAGTGAGAATTTTTTTTTGCTAAATCAGTTTTACCTATGAAAACATATCAATATTTCAAGACAAATGCCTTTTGCATTTTGGTGGGTATAAAATATAGTAAAAAAGCAAAAAAAGATAAAAAAAATAAATAAATAAAAGTCAACTCTAAAATAAAGAACAAAAGTGTCAATAAATAAAAAAAGTAAAGAAAACAAAACAAGGAACAAAAATGTATTTGTAATAAATGTAATAATATTATTATTGTAATTGAAATTCAGTATAAAAAAGAAAAAAAAAAGAAGATTTTCTTTGTTACAAGTGATATTTTTAATTTTTTTTTCTTCTGTTATATGCCTAAGTCATGAGGACATAATTGTGATTTTCAAAAATCATTTCATCTGCAATAAGATGGAAAAAGTATGAACAGAATTGTCATCAGTTGTTGCAGTATTGGGAGAGAGAGAGAGAGAGAGAGAGAGAGAGATATCTTGCCTCTTACAAAAGGAAAGAGAAAAGGAGGAGAAGAGAAAAATCAAGTTTGCTTTCTTTTTTTTTCCTCTTTGACTTCTGTTTCTAAATTTAAACCGTCAAATAGCAAATCAATGTCAGATTTTATCATCAAGATCCTCTCTCAAATAATTGGTAGCAGATGACCATTATTATTATTATTATTATTATTATCATCATCATTGACAAATATCATATTCACCAGCATCATTTTTGTTATTGTTGAGTTGGTAAGACTTTTTGTTGCATTCCAGTCCTACCTTCCAATGTGCTAAGTTTGTGTGTGTTTTTAGCAGAAGAGAAGGAACTAAGAGCAAAAGCAAGGAAAAACCCACACAGCCTCCCCCTCCCACCGAGGCTGACTGACTGACTGGCTAATCTTTTGACCATTTTTCTGAGGGATGAAATAACTGGGCAGCCACAGTTCAGGAAACACTTGATGATCTCTCAGCTTGTTCACTCTCAAGACGGCTGAACAGGCGGAATCTACGGGCGCTGCTGGTGGCACTTTTGATCACTTCAATCCATCTATAAAGAGAAGAAGATGATGATGATGAAAATTAAATGTACTTAAAATGATTGGAATTCGTAAAGAAAGAAAACGAAATGAGACTCGAGACAAAGGGAGGAGGAAGAAAAAAAAAAAAAAAAGGCAGAAAAGAGATTTCATTACATTTTTGTTGTTGTTTTTAGACATTTTAAAAAGGCTGAGCCAAAAATGGGTAATCAGTACAATTTACTACAATAAGATAAAAGTTTTGCAATTTTTTGGTAGTATGTACTAGTTTGTGGCTTGTATATCATGTGACCAAAGCGATTTAAGCCATAGAAGGTACTCGCTGTGCTTGGTAGTGTCGTAGTGGTTGGTGAACTGACACATGCATTGCTTCACTCTGTGTGTATGATTTGAAAACTGCACAGATGAACGTGTAGTGTAGTCAAATTTGGGAAACTTATGTTTTGGTAGTATCGTGGTAGTTGGTGTGTAGACATGTTGTGCATTACTTCACTCTGAGTGTATAATTTGATAACCGCACAGATGAACATGCAATGTAGTCAAATTTGGGAACTTCTGTTTTACAAATTCCAACTAGGCCATAACATTTGCCATAGAAACAACCAAAAAAGATTTGTTGTATGAAAGGTGGAGTTAATCACAATGCAGTAAGTAAATAGTTCAATAAATTTTGTTCAGATTGCAAGAAGCTTGGCGATCAGATAAGACTAAGCAGATAGGCCTAGAGGTAAACTAGAAGAGTATCAAGTGACTTCAGCATCTCAGTCCAATGGAGTTCATCACTTTTATGACCTTGGCAAAAGCATAGGATGTGGCCTCATATTACCAAAATATTTCAAAACTTTTGACCCACCTAAATATAAAATACTTTAATAATAAACTTGATTATTTGTAGTAATTAAAGGGAAAAATGAATCATTTTTAAAACACTTCTATTTTTTCTTCATCACTTCTATGAAATGTTATATTTTTCATAATTGGTGTAGAACTGGTAGCAGAAAATAGTTCTTACCCCACCCCTCTAAAAAACAAACAAAAACTAACAAACAATTTATCCCACTAATTCATTTAAGTCAATTCCTAATCAGCCCAGGAATTAAAAGATTGTCAAAATACTATGCTTGTATTTCATGCTATTTCTCAGGATAATTAAGCAGCCATTTATTCTTTTTAAAATAAAAATCAACAGTTTGAATGATATTTTAATACAATGCTCAAAAGACTTCAGATAATGTCAGAGACAAAAGACAGACAGAGAATCAAAATATCTCAAGTTTAAAGCCTTTTTTTTGTACATAAATTTCACTTTAGTAGTCTAAAATCACTTGATTCACCCTTGGCTGTTATTTTTAGATAAAATTTAAAATGAACTAGAAGAGAAAAAAATATTTCATAGACTCCAAGACAAACATATTAAACAATTTCTTTCTGATAAAAAGGATGAAAGAGAATCTCAGTTTAAATTTCTTAAATTTTGGAGATTTCAAAAACATGATTCCCCTGCCCCCTAAAAACAAAAGTAAACATCATTCTTACCTTTCAAATGTATATTCACTTTCTGCTCGGAAAAAATACACATGATTCTTAAACTGGAGCTTAAAGACATGATCTTTGGTAATCTTGTCTTCTTCTGTTGGTATGTTAACTGCATAACCCAAGAGGGGAAGACTAGCTAAAGGAAATTCATCCTGAAAGAGAGTTTTAATATTCAGGGTTAATTTCTTAAGAACTAAGTAGAAATTATAACAATGTAATCTAAAAAAAACTGATCTATTCAATCAATGAATGTTATAACTATATCACCAGTTAATCTGTCATGGTACAAATAAATGATAAGAAACTGCAAATAAGGAACATAATTGGATTTATGAGTTGATTTTCCAAGCTCCTTACACTAGTACAAAAAAGTTAAACACAAGTTTATGTATTTTGATTTACCTTGGAAGATAACGTAATCTGTAATGTCTACCTATTATTCTTTAAATGAATTTATATTAGCACAACAATTAATTGATGTATCAATTTTTAAAAAAATCATCTGATTTTTCAACATTGTGATAACAATTACAAAGTCTAAGACAATTTATATTTGATGAAGTCTAACAGTACTTTTAGAAAATATGAATAAATTAGAGGAAAAAAATACTGAATATAAAATTGTAAAATAGTTCATTTTGTATTGCAACATTTACATATTTAATAATATATTTTTCCTCATTTGTCCCTCTAAAATCAAATAGTATATAACATTTGGGCTAAAATTTAATTAAACCACTTTGAAACCACAAGTAGTGTTTTAAAGTTCATAAAATCTTTGTAACATGCTTACTTGGTAGGTTTTGTAGAAAAACAGGCAGAAATTTGTAAAAACAACCCATAATTTTTGCCATCCATTGCTGGTTTTAAATTTTCTCAGAAGATATCCACTTAGTTGATTCTGTAAAAGAAGATTATTGCAAAAAAAAAAAGATACAAACCCATCGCATATGCAATCAACAATTATCAAAATAATACATTTCATATTTTAACAAATTTTAAACAATCATTAAATTTTGGATAAAAAATGTTTAAATAGTTATAAAACACTAAAGAAAATAAAGGCTTAAATTATTCTGAAATGTAAAAAAATATCAAAAATCCCTAAATCTAATTATTTGAAGTGATCACACTTTTCCATGCTGAATTAAATTGGTTTATCAAGTGTTCCTTCTGTTTAATCAAATAACTAGTCAATAGGGAAAATATTTTTTTATAGGAAATCTTAATCTAATATCAATAAGATATCTTTTTATAATTCATCCCAGACTGGGTTTGACAGAGGTTTATGACAATCTATTAGATATGGTTGGTTGTTTGGGTTTTATGGCATATCAACCTTGGTAGGTTATTTAACGCCAAATCCATTTTTATATAAATAATCAGTTCTAATTCAAACAATTCAGTTTAGCATGAGTACACGGTTTAATTGTCAAAAAATATTTCTATTTCAAGCTATTCAGTTTAGTCAAAAAGTTCTAATTCAAACAATTCAGTTTAGTTTTTGTCTACACATTTAAATATCAAAACAGTTCTATTTCAAACACTTCAGTTTAGCATCAGTATGCAGTTTAATTCAATTTGATCCATAGATAGGACCCTATCAGATGCTACCATTCCGGGCCAGAGTTGACCCAGGAGCAATGGCAATGATGGGGTACTTTGCATTCCCCAAAACTCCAGCATTACTGGAACCTAACCATCAGATTGTTTAGTGACATATCCTGGACACACGTGGGGGGGAGGGAGAGAGAGTCATACCCCCTCTGGAGAGATGCAGTCGGTGTATTCTACAGCCCCAGTCAACTGGGCAACAATGAATTAGAATTTTATGTCAATGAAAAAAATAATGCTGTAAAATACAAGTTCACCTACCTAAGAAGCAGTGTCTCATCGACCGAGACAGACATCGACATGCGACTAACAAAGGCATGGACAGCTATCAATAGGCTATCGGTTATATGGAAGTCAGACCTGACCGATAAAATGAAATGCAGTTTCTTCCAAACAGCAATCATGTCGATACTGCTATATGGATGCACTACATGGACACTAACTAAATGGATTGAGAAAAGGCTTGACGGCAACTACAGAAGAATGCTGCGATCAATATTCAACAGGTCCTGGAGGCAGCACCCCACAAAGCAGCAGCTGTACGGCCACCTAAAACCCATCACAAAAACTATCTAAATTAGATGAACCAGACATGCAGGACACTGCTGGAGAAGTAGGGACAAGCTCATTAGTGATGTACTCCTATGGACCCCTACACATGGCCGAGCAAAAGCAGGGCGACCAGCTCAAACCTACATACAGCAGCTCTGTGAGGATATGGGGTGTAACCCTGAGGACCTGCTGAAAGCGATGAATGACAGGGAGGGGTGGCGAGAGAGGTCAGGGATATCCATGCTGATGTTTTTGTTTAAATACTTCAAGTTATTCATTACCAATTTAAAATGGAGGATATACTTTTTGAATTCCGAAATATAAAATGTTTATCTAAGTAGACATTTTCTTGAACAGCTGTATCTTATTCATGATGTTCTGCATAATCCAGATGAAACAAATTTAAATATTCTAGTTACATTTAATTTTTAAACAGTCTAACACCTTAATTACATATTGAAAAGAAAGAAAATAAAAAAAAAAGAAGGTCAATGCCAAGTTGTTATTTACCTTAACAGCCTTGTCATGGTCTCTTAGGCTGACACTGGTGTTCCGGTGCCAGCAGACATGCATAGTCGTGTTGCCACGGTGTTGAATTTGTTTTTCTGGACTGGGTGGAGATGTACTACCCAGTTTATCAGTATCAGAAGATCCAGTTGTAGATACATTTTCAGTTGAACCTAAAAAAGAAAAAAATATGGAAAAATTTATTTACTAAACTATCTAAAATCAAAGGAATTCAAAGGAACATGAAAAACATTCAAAGGTTTTGCAAAACACGGCTGTGAAAGTGCAGCACCTTTTATACACACTAGACTAAGGTTTGTGTCACTTTTTTTTGTTTTCTAAACTGAAAATTCATCATAAAAACGTTTACATATGAAGATATGGAGGGCATAAAAAGAAGTTTCTTAGGTGCTTCGACCAATGGAAAAACTCACTGGAATAAGAGTTTTTAATAGCAAAGAGGCTATTTTCAAGAAAATTAATCTTTCATTATTCATTTTTGTCTTGATAAATATAGCTTCAGTGTCAATATTTTTCTATATACTTTGTAAATAAATATATTATGATGTTGCTATACAAAATAAACTATTTTACAATTCATATTCAGTTTGATTATTTCCCTCCTCAAAAGAAAAAAATCAATAAAAATGGAATAAGACTTTTAATATAAATTCTAGCAAAGGATTTCTAATTGTTATCACATAATAGAATTTTCATGTTGAACTATCAGTTAAACATTCTATCAATTTTATGTATTTTTATCAGAAAGTTTTTCTATTAAAGTAGTGATATTTGATGACCACCACCTGTCTAATTATTATTCATTTCAAACAGCCTTTTTATTTAGCAACAGGTAATAGAAAACAGTCTCTTAGTCAATGATAGATGCTAAGATATTTCACACAGTTTTCAACATTTACAACTACTGTGATATTAACAAATAATTAACTTTATAATGTGTATGATTCAGTTGAAATACGTAATGTTAGAAATTTTAAAGGATTTTTGAGGAAGCATTTTTAAATAATCCCTCTAATGTATGAAGAATATGAACTTACTCGTGTTAGATCGAATGCTGCCATATTTCATTTTCTCATCATTTTGTTTTTTTGCCATGCAAATTGAATAATTCAGATCTTCAATCCATTTATCTTTTTCTTCCTCTGAACTGAAATCAAAATACAAATCCAGTGTCTTAAAGAGAAAATAACATGGAAATTTCAGAGCAATTTTTATTATACACCAATATTGTATCAAATAAAAACTTGAAAAATTAGCAAGAAATGCAGCAAATTTATTTTAAATAAATTTGCTTTTGAGGTAAATTTTAAGGCTAAAGGTGAACTTTTAACAAAAAAAAAAAAGTTTAACAGAAAAAACAAAAACAAAAACTGTTTTTTTGCCTTTAAGAATAAATCTGAATAAATCAAAAAGTAAGAGTAATAATTATTATCAATAATTTACCCCCCCCTCCCCCCCAAGGGGGCAGTTATATCAGTCTAGGTGTGAAAGGAATTAAACATTTCAAGCTGTGACACTATGAAAATCAAATGTGAATATCAAATGCTTTGCCAATATCATTAGTTGTACAAATACCAGATTAATTTCTTAAATGAAAGATTGTCTCAATTTGATATTTTTTCTCGGAGAAACACCAACAATGAATGTTACCAATTTGGTACAAAAACGTTTTTGAAAAGAGAACAAGACAAAAAAAATAGAGCCTAACCAACCTGGCAGCTACAAGAATGCATTTGTTCCCACCATATATTGTGAAGCTATTGGCAACAGCAACTTTAGAGATGTCAGATTCTTCAACCTGAAAAAATGGAAAAAAATAAATAAATAAAAAATAATATAAATGTGGATAAAGAATAAAATTAAAGAGAAAATAAGGATTAAAAGTCTTTTTAATTTTAATTGTTTTTTAATGACATCTTGAGCTGGGTTAGAGCCATGTTTTTGCTGGGAAATTCAGTTAGGGAATTCTCTCATAAAAATATCTAGAAACTTTTTGGCATTATTATACAGCATTATAAATGAAATCAATTTTTGAAAACTATTGTCATTACATAAACATTGAACTATCAAATAGCAAACATTCTTTTTAGAGCAATAAAATTTCTTAGGAAGATGTCTGTCTTTTCAGTGTTTTTTACAAACATCTTGTTAAAATATGCCTGCAATTTTCACAAAACCTTTGATTTGAGTAATACATGTGAGGGTGTAGATTGATAGAAGGTATAAAAGATTATCAACTGCTACAAGGACATAATTGTGAATTTGTTTGACTGTGAGGGGTACTTTGCACATTGAGCATATTAGGGTGTCTTCCCTTTTTAGATGGTGTGAGTGGGTGTGGCCAATGAAAAGTTTGGGAAGTATTAAATCTTTTCTGTTTCTTCTGTAAATTACCAGCCTTTCACTGATGGTATCTTGTATATGGTGGAGCTTCTTGTACCTTTGATTGTATCATGATTTTGGCTATTTGTCATGTATGAATTTGTTAATTGTAGGTTTTAGATCAGTGTATGGGATTTTTGTACTGGATATGTTTGCCAGGAGTGTTTTTTTTGCAGCTTTGTCAGCTCTTTCATTTCCATGTCTACCAATGTAGCTTGGGATACAGGTGAGAATGATGCTATTATTTTTGGAAAAAAGTGTTGCATGTAGGAGTTTTGTGATGAGAAGAGTTGATATATCTTTGTTCTATAGTGCCAAGAGGACTGATTTGAAGTTTGAGTAGATGATAAATTTGGAGGATTTGTGGTTAACTATAATGTTCATGGCTTGCTCAACAGCTATGACTTCTGCCCTATAACTTGATGATTAAACTTGAGAGACATTTTATTAGTTCTTGGTTTTGAAGGATAACAGCACAACCAACTTTCATTCCCTGTTTAGACCCATTTGTATAGATGTGATGATGATCAAGGAAGTTATTTTGGATATTGAGGAATTTTTCTTGAAAAGTGATGGGATGTGTTTTGGTTTTGAATAATTTGGTTAGTTCTAGTTTTACTATTGATTGATTTATGGTCCATGATACTGTTTTGAGGCGGATGGCATTATGTATTATTTTGGATTTGATTTTAATTTCATTTTGATTGCATCATGGAAATAAGATACAAAACCTGTTTGAAAACAAAGCAAAGGCCATCAAACCTCTTAATCTAAGAATCCCAAACCTTCTCAAACAGGTTTTTGTATCTTATTTCCATGATGCAATTATAGGCAGGTTTGGAGACATGAGCTGAGTTTGGTAAAGTATTGGAGTGTAAGTTTATGTCTTTTCAAGAAAAGAGGAGCATTCATTAGCATTTGTATATTAGCTTTCTACTGGAGAGGTTGTAAAGACTTCTAAAGTGATACAGAGTTCAACACCAGGTGTTATATGGTCATATGCAGATTAATGCAGAAAGAATCACAACGACACAATGATAAAGGATGAGCAAAGACTTCTTTAGAAAAATATGTACCTCTCATTTTATTGTAAGGGTTCGAAAAGGGTTACTCAGGGTTTTACTGTGAGAGGGAGTTGGAGACCAAACAGAACTGCAATATATTGACCCCCACTCTTATGGCTGTCAGCGTTGAGTCTTTCTCGTTCTCCAGGGCTGCTCAACCGGAGGCCCAGGGACCCACTCTGCTGGCTTTCTCTACTGCATCTTATCACCAACTGGTCTGGTCCCCAAACTCCATCGGGGGTCCCGAGGGCCCCTTCGGCCAGGTGTGGCTTTCCCTACCACATCTTGTCTCCGACATCTCTGATCCCCAACTCATCAGGGGCTTCAAGGGCCCCCTCTGCTGGGCTTTCTCTACCACATCTTATCAGCAACTTCTCTGGACTCCAACTGTCTGACTTCCTGTCTTGACCTAGTTATATAATAGTTCAACGCCCACTCAATCTTTGGAATGGCATGTTTGATCGTCATCAAGCGGAAATAACTGTCATGCAGTTCAGAGGTCACTCTCTTCCGGTGCATCAATCTATGAGTGTACCATGGGAATTTTACCTTGTTCCATTTTGTTAGCCAAGTCCACCTATGTGATTTCTCCTCATAAGTGCCATCGGAATGTGTCACTTCCATCTGGTGCATCACTTTGGAATGGCATATTTGGCTGGGTTGATGGTCAATATATAACACAGGGACTCTGTATCACCTTAGAAGCCTTTACTACCTCTCCAATAGAAAGCTAATATATAAATGCTAATGAAAGCTAATATATAAATGTTAGCTCTCAGAGGTAGGGCTTTTTGGCTGCTCCATATATGAAGCAGCCATAATCAAGCTTTGATTGTATATGGAATCTGTAAAGTTTGATTTAGTGTTTTTTGTCAGCACCCCAAGTCTGTGTGACCTATAGCTCTCAGAAGTTGGATAGTTTGGTTGCATTTTATCCTCAGTTGTTTGATATGGTGGGGGGGGGATAAAAGATAGACATTACTCTTAACTAAAAACTAAGAATTTTTATAGATGTGTTATGGGTATTTTAGTACCATTTAGTATTAGGGTAGGGTGATGGTGCATTTTGTCGATATGGTAAAAGTGCATGCATTTGGTTTTGTTATTCAAAATTTGTAATCTGTTTTCCATGGTCCATTTTGATATCTTGTTGATCCATTGTTAGATTTCTCTTTCTATGGGATTTCCATATTTTTAGAGCGGTAACAAATGAAAAAAATCATCAACATCAAATAGCAATCTGTTGATTTCTGGCGGGGGGGGGAAACAGGTTGTCATCTTAATTCTAATTATGAAGAGAATTACAGATTACACTTATTTCTTGTTGTCTTGGATTGGAGAATATGTTATTTACTTGTGTTCTAGGAAGTGTTTTATAAAACTGGGGAGTCTGCCATGATGTGTGATAAGCTTTTTAAAGGTCAAAAAAGACTGCAACCACATGTTTTTTTTTTAATGAATGCTTCCCAGATTAGGGTTTCTATGTAGAATATTTGGTCTCTGGTATTTCTTTCGGCTTTGAAACCTGTTTATAGGTTTGAAAAGAGATTGATTTAAGGAACCACATCAGTCTTAGATTGATCATACTTTTGTGAGCTTTGCAAGAACAACTGGTTAAAACTATAGGTCTATAACTGGACAGGGATAGTGGGATCGTTTTGTTTTTTTGAGGATGGGGATGGTTGGGGCTTGCTTCCATAAGGTAGAGACGTTGCTAGAGGTCAATATATTGTTGTATATATTTAGGAGATATTTCAGGGATATTGTTGGGAGTTCTTTAAGAAGGGTATAATGAAATTCATCTGGACCAGTAGCAGAGATATAGGATTGGGATATTGAGTTTTGAAGTTTGGATAGAGTGAAGGGTTGATTATCGCTTTCACTGTTGTCAGGTGAATTTTATTATGTTCTTATTTTCTGATTGAATTGATTTAAGTAGTTTTTGGTGGATGAGGCTTGAGGTGCCCGTGGTGTAATGGTTATCATTGTAGGAAATGGACACGGTGACACAAGTTCAAATCCTGGACGTGACTGATTGCATTTCACATAGCACTAATACCATTGGGAAAGGTATGAATCCAATTATTCTCCCTCCAGCTATGGGTAAATAGTAGGGCAGACTGGATTCTTCAGCCTTGGTGAGGCAACTAGTCTTAGAGAAAGAAAACTCTGTATTCAAACCTGTTAAACTCCGCTTAAAAATTGACCTAGTGTCATATCCTACCCGAGCAGAGGGGTTGGTAAATATGGATGCTTGAGCAAAATTTTCTGCAATCAGGTTGGCTACATGCCATTATTATCTGGTAGCGGTCACTGCTACAGGAGTCTTTACTTATTATTTATCTAATGGTTTAGAGAGTTATTTTAATAAGTTGTTTAGCTCTTTTTCATGATAGGGTCACATGTGGTGGGGATATATAATGAGCAAATGGAGACAGTTTTGTGTAAGGTTGCTGAGACTGAAATTGCTCGCAAGCAGGTGTTGATTTTACTTTGGAGGATATTTTTCCTAATCAAGATTGATACTGCACCCAAAGCTTTTAGTCCAGTATCATGTATGTAATCATACTGTTCATAATTTTTCATCTTTAGTTTGTCACTGCTTTTTTTGGAAGAATATAATGGATTATTTTGTGGGTATTTTGTTATGAGTGTTTACATAGTCTGTATTTTCTGTTTTGTTATAAAGCTGGTTTGGTTGTGATTTTCTATATTTCACTGGATTTATTTTGTGTGCCATGGGTTTATTTGAAGGTTTGGGATATTTTATTTTATTTTCATATTTTGGATTGTGGGTATTGAGTCCATTTTGATTTCTATTTGTTTATTTTTAAATTTGTTTTTAGTTTCTATGAGAGTGGGGAGTTGGTTTTTTCGATTTTCTACTTTTTCCTTTGTTCTTGAAGTTGATCTGTGTCTACTTTTTGTATTTGATGTTTCATTTTTTTTGGTAGTAATTCTTGGGGTGATGTTTGGTTTGTTCAGAGACTTTTTCTATATCAGGTATTGTGGTTTTTCGGGTTTTAATCAGATTTTGTTGTTCATTTATTAGGTTTATCAACTCTTCTATTTTTTGTATTCGATTTGAGCTTTCAATTAGTTTTCCTTTGTATTTTGGGGAATTTTAGGGATTTTTGCAAAAGTTGATTTGCTGAAAGGAATTTCCACAGCTCTTTTTGCTTCTGGGAAGATAATATTCTGGGTGACTTTAATTTTTATGATTTCTCCCCCTCCCCATCCTGATTTTTCAGTATTTTGAGTCTTCTCTGTGGCTTTCATTACAATTGCTTCAGTTTAAATTATTTTTGCAAGTTTCTTCTGTATAGGGTGGTTCATGTGCTCATCATTTTATGCATACTGGTTTTCTTGTACAGACTTCTTTTAAGTGTCCATATTTGTTGCTGCCTCCTACCAGCCAGGACTTGACACAAGGTCAATGAAATTTTTAGCAATTGTGGCACCTTCTGAGATTTGATATATGTTTTTTCACTTTTGTTAACATATATCCAATTCTTATTTCAGATGGAAGTTTTGAATTGTTGGAGGTAAATATTAATGTTGATAGTTTGATTTAATCTTCTAATGTTTTTTCTTTTGACATTAATTACATTTTGTTTTTTGAGTACATTTTTTTATTTCTATGATTGAAGATAGGGATAAATCTTTGTTTGTACCACACCTCAAGAGGTGTTTAGTCTCTCGTGGGTATAAGTATTAATGCTTACGCTGTGGAATTTTTGCTATTTTACTAATATCTCAGCTTCTTTTTTTGTTGCCACTTCTCAGAGGAAGATTCCTTTTTGAAAGTTTTTGACTGATTTCAGGGTAATTATTGAAGAAATATTTTTTTTTATAATAAATGGTGATAATTTTGTAAGAGGAAGTTCTTTTTTAGATTCTAGTACAATAAATTTGGGGCATGTTTCTTCGTGGTCTGAATCGATTCATAGTGGAGTCTTTTTGCTTGTTTGTTTTTTTTTGTTTTTTTTTCAGAAGACATAGAAATATATTTTGAGTTTCATTGACTATGCTCCCCATCTGCCATGGAGCCCCACATGGGGATATGCCCAGGGGAAAACCCATTTGCCTAGGGATATCAGGGCTACATAGAATACTCATGCAGAATATAGTTGCATTGTGTTCCTGGGTTTTCATTCTCAAGATAATTACTCACCGAAGGACAGGAAGGACTATGGGGTCTTTCCTGAGCATGATTGAGAGCTGACATGACCAACTGAATGATCGGATCAGGCCTCTCTGACCATCTGTCTAACCCAGTAAGGGCCAATGTGAAGTGTTGCAAGTCACGTGACCACTTTGGTTGCCAAGTCATTGAATGCTAAGCCACCAGGATCCCATCCTCAAGCATTACGGGTCACCTTGTTGGGATGGGGGGAGATCTTACCACTCTGCAGAGGTGCAATTGGCTTATTCTACAGCCCCAGCCAACAGGGCAGATGCATTTCTGAGATTTCTCTTTTGATATGATTGAAAGCTGAGGTGGTATTTCTTTTAATGTCCTCTCACATCTTCAAATCTTACTAGTGAGATGAATTATCAGTTTAGGAAACAAGAAAAAGTTGGACAGGGCAAAATCTACTGTCAGATAATTTTTTTTCTCAAAAACTATCAAACTAGCACTGACTTGTATAAATGTCTAGACATAATCACTTTATTATACAAGTTGCTCAGCTGTATTATTCTAAAAATAAAAACTTTAAGCTTCAGTCACAGTACTTTTTAATCCCATTCAAGAGAAGAGAGTCTTGAGAAATCAAGCTTAATAAATGGAGGCAAATCTCATGATTAAAATAAAACTAAGTCTCTTTACGTTTCCTTTAAAAAAAACAAACAAAGTGACCATATTTGACTATAGACATTTTTTGTGAACATGTTTACTACATAAATATCAAATGGGACTTTTAAGGTGTTTGTTATTTGCTTCAGATGTCTTGAATCATATAAAAACATAAGACTTACCATCATACCACGTAATGGCAACTGGCCATGAACTTTGAATTGCAAAAGTGATGTTGCTGTCCGACTTGTATAAATGAGCATGTCTGAAAACTAGAAAAGAAGAGAAAAAATTATCAGAGTTGATTTGAACCCATTCACAGTTTTAATGATATCAAATCTTAATAATCAACAGATTAAGGCATAAACCCTAAAATAAATGAACTCACCAAGAAAAACATTCTTTGTTGGTAACCTTTCCGAGAAAATTTCTGAAGACAACCTTCTCTTATGAATTCCTAAGGGCAAAGGAAAAAGACAGATACATTAAAATAAATGAAATGTTAAAAAAAATAATTTAGCAGTTAAAATCAATGACTAAAAAAAGGAATTATTTGATGAAATGTATCAATATTGAATAATTTTGATAAAAGTCACATCAAATTTCTAATGTAGTCAAAATGAAAATTAATTTTTCTAATAAACAAAATCAATGGAGATAAGATTAATATGTTAGTTTCCCCTAAGATTTTTCTAAGTTGCTAATGCATGTTTAAAATATGAACATTTTATATATCAGAGCAAAAAAAGATTTTAAAAACAACGATAATATATAAGATTCTGCTGGTTGAGAATTAAATAAAAAGCAACTGATAATATCATTAGAATATTAATTATTGTTTTTATGTTGGTTATTATTGAAGATATTCAAAAAGTAATCTACAAAGTAGTAATAAATACAATATTCTAGAGATTCTAAGTGGACACACAACTCACCCGGTCAGGATGTACAAGACTGTCAATGCCAACAAGATCTCTTTGAAGCTCTATCAGTTTTTGAAGATTATCCTAGAAAAAATCCATTGTTAATAAGTAATGTAAGCAAGAATACCATTATTTTCAACATTATAGATAAATTTAACAGAACAATAAATCAATATTGTTTATTTACAGGGAAAGAAGTTAGAGTACAAAGAGGTGATACATTAATTTTTGTTTGTTTTTAAAATAAGATAATTCTGATTAATCATTTTTCTGTTAAACTTTCTATTTGAATACAAAGTACATAAATGTGGTTTTGTTTTGATTGGCTAACAGAATTTTTAATCTTTGAACTGAATAGTTTTGATTTTTGTTGAATATCAAGTGAAATGGGATTGACGGAGGGGGGGAAATAAAATTTTGTTATAATAAAAAAGTGACTAAGAGAGAATAGAAAAAAAAAAAAAAAAAAAAAAGAAATTCTTTGGGCTTAAATCAACAATCATATCAATAAATTCTAATAAAACCACAAGTGGGAAATTTTTCCAGAAATTATTTTGACCAACAGAAAAGAGGCTCAGATATTTGAGTTAAACAATGCTGTTTTACCAACTGAAGAAGTTTGTAAGTGCACAAAAAAAGAAAAAAAAAAAAAAATTAGAAACAGTCACAAGAGAGCATTTGCAGTTTTTCCAGAACAAACAAACAGGAAGAATTTCCTTCTCTCTTTAATAACACAAAACAACGTAATTGCTTGTAGTATTAAATCTCTGTAAATCAGCTGAGGGAGGTCAAACAAAATTAAAATCAATAAACTAAGAGAAGTTTGTGTTTATGCAACTTGTTTGTTCCTTTAAAAAAGTCAGAATAAGAAGTATCTAATATTTTTATTTGTAATGAAATCATTTTAAGAGACATTCATTCTGTAGATGACATAACAGTATATGACATCAGATGTTAGAACAGGAACAAATAAATTTCATTCCAAGAATTTTTATCTGACAAGTTATTGAATCTATGTAATGGCTGGATGCTCAATCATACAATTTTGGTTTTTCTTTTTTTTTTTTGAATGTTAAAAAATATAAGCATTAATCAGAGAGAAATCAAAACAACTGGCTATCAGCTGGGAAAAAAAACAACTTTCTTAGCTGCAACAGTTATACTTGTTGATTGTTATGTCTTTCAAATATTTGTTGTTTATCATTATCAAAATTTGATTAAATGTCTAAACATTAAGAAAGAAAATGTAGGGGATAAATAGTAAAAGAAAATTGGTCAAGTATTACATCAATACAAGTTATGCAAGTTTTAACAGACATAACTTAGTTGTGACTAAATGGATATTATACCTGATATGTTTAGAAAATGAAATCTTGTGTACATAAATGAATTCAAGGAGTGGCAGAATTACTTCAGAATTGTAAACAGTTAAATAAGTAGCTTTTGTAAATAAGCCAAACACTTTCAATAAAGGAAAATAAAAGTCACTTGTCAAGTTATGAGAATATTACCAAGCAAAAAGACATGAGTTTTATAATGATAGAAAAATACAAGCAACTGGTCATATACTTACCACTTTTTGCATTTTATCCCTGAATTGATTAATTACCTCAAGAATGTTATTAAGAGCAACTGAAAAAAAAAACCCACAAAAAACAGGCATTAATTAAAAAATTAAGGATTTTTAAAAATTCCTTTTTACAAAGGGTGAAAGGAGATATATATATATATATATATATATATATATATATATATATTGTAATGAAGCCTTAAAAATTCTATTATATTTAAATTTATAACATTGAAGACAGTTTTAAAATGTCATAAAAAATACAAGTTAACAGAAAGTTATAGAGAAAAAATATTTTTCTAGAAACAATTTGATTTGAAAAAAAAGAAGGTAAAACCAAATTAGGTATTGTTAATGATTCTATTTAAAACCATCAATCTTGATAATATTTATCTCCAATTAAAAATAAATATCTAGAATGAAATATTTAAATCTGTAGTGAAAACTTGTTCACTGCATTCTCTCATGTTAAAATGTCTGCAATCAAATATGAATTCATCAAGATAGAGTCAAATTATCAATATCACAAATATTACTTTACACAAGATGACACTTTTTCAAGTATACCACAAGTAGTAGTAGTCATAATAATAATAATAATAACTATTAATTTAACCAGTATTATTTCATCTTGTAAATTAAAAAAAAGACAGAAATAGCATGTATTGGTAATAACATTCATGGATAAGTTCAAGCCTTTTCTTTCACTGTCATAGAAATAATGACCAAATGATTAAAAAAAAACCCAACCAAAATTGAGATAATAAAGAAAAATAAAAGTTAAAATTAATACTAATAATGATTAACAATTTTTATCTTCAAAATAAATAAAATAGAGGCCAAATAAATGATTTATTTTTCTTCACTTACCTTCACAGTCATTATAATCAGGATGATCTTGGTTATAATGTTTTATTAATCCTAAAAGGATCAAGGAGAAGAAAAAAATTCAGAGAAACAATTTCTAATTATATTTAATTATTAAAACAAACTTCAAGCAATTATATACAGATATTAGTTAGAGGAATTGAATTCAGTGAAATATTTCTACATTTATATATAAATTTAAAGACCAGTGATGCTTCCTTATTAAAATGCAACCTTAAAATAGAATATTAAAAATGTTTTAAGGAAATAATCAGATCATAAATTACTTCAAAATGAAGCCATGTATTATCATCCTCATCATTTTTAAAAGTAATTTTTCACTGCCTTATGTCTGACATGAATGATTTCTTTATTCTTACAACTAACACTTTCAACTGGTCATCATTTGGCATAAAACAGAATAAATATCTAAAGATGAAGGTGCATGATATAACAATTATTGTCTTAGGAAATGGACATGGCAAAGCACGAATCAAATTTTATATGAGGCTAGTTTTTTGTATTTCACTTTGGTGCAAAGGCTGTTGAGAAAGGCATGAAGCAATCTCTTCTTATCTCAAGTACGGGTAGGATGAACTGGGCTCTTTAGCTTTGCAACGCTAACTGGTCTAGGAATAGAAACAAAAAAAAAAACTCATTTCAAACCAGTTGCACTCTGCTTAAAACATTGAGCTTGTATTGCATCCGACTTGTGGTGAAGGGGTTGGGTAAATACTTAAATATCTGAATTCAAAATGTAAAGTTGAATTTTCATTGTGTTTACATCATTACATGTAGATAGGCACGTTAATTTGATAAGATTTAACCATTTGGAAAACTAAGACTATGTGTCTACTTAGAATAAAACATAACAGTAAAGACAATATTTAGTGGACGAGGAAGATCCTTAAATGAATACAATCATTTTAAATAAATGGTAAGTATACTTACTTTCAAGAATTAATCTATAGTGCAGCAGTCGTTGTCCCGGTTTAAGAAGAAATGTATTTAAAGGCAAATAACAAGCTTTTTCTGCTTCAAATTCTTTGTACAGCTGTTCAAATTCCCGATTTCTCTTGAGAGTTAACTCCAATTCAGTGAGCATTTCTTCCAATCTGTCCAAGTAGTTCTTATAAGTCTTTATAGAGAGAAATGAAGAAAAACAAAAGAAATATAGCTTTCATTAGAGAAAAAGGAAAAAAAAAAAGATTGTACCCTAATGCTACTATGCAAAGATAAACATTAGTATTTTGTTGTATGGTTGAACATATAAGAGTTACTGAGAGAAGAATAGAATTGTATGCCCAAAGAATCCCATGGAGGAAATAAGAATATAATGTAACTCAAATTTTCTTGTAGGAATGCAAACCTTAACTGAATTAGAGCTTCAATGAAAATGTTGAATATTAGATTCAAGTGAGAATTTATAAAAGGAACTGAATGGAAAAAATTGTTCATGTGATTAAAGTTAGAAAATAAATCAACTTACTGGTAAGATCTTGTTAAGTCCCAGTAAGACATCTCCTATCCTCTGGGAATCAGGTACAACATGAGCATTACTCTTTCCTTCCCTTTTGGAGAACAAACAAACAAACAAAAACATCAAGTTTTTCATCAGAAATAAAAGAATCAAGAGATGAATTCAGACACAAAATTTTTCTTTTTATCAATTAATCAGTTCAAATTAGATAATTTGTGATTAAACAGTTACAAAACATTCAGACTTGTCGTTTGCAAATTCTGTTCTCTGTAAGAAAATTTATTATTTCAGGCAATGGTAATAAAATTGATTTAAAAACAATGACTTGTTCACAATTTTTTATTATCAATTTTATAAGATGAATAATGTAAATTACAGACAATTAAACTTTTGATTATAAATAACATTCAACAGGAGGATGGAAATAAATTGCATATTCATTACTGGAATTCTCATTAAATATTGTATGATAAAATGAAGCAAGGAATCAAATTGTAGAAAAAATACTTGCCAAGAAACAATTCTTTGTTCGATATTTCTCAGGAAAGTACAATGGAATTCGTAGATGGGACCCAAAGAAGAAAACAAGAGGTGTGAAAGGCATTCTGGAAGTGCGGCAGAAACCAGTGTATTTTTAAAAGCCTATATAAAGAGAAGTAAACCACATTCAGTTACAAATGCAAATGCGTGTCTGGAAGGTTGTAAGAAATTATAACAGAAGAATTAGTTTATTTTGAATCACACTCCTCAAAGACAAATGCATTTTTAAAAATTTTAAGTAATTTATTTTGATTTTTATGATATAAAAAAATCTTATTCATCAAAACTAATTAAAAAAGGTTTTTATTTTTTGAAAAAAAAATTTTTTTTTTTTTTTTTGAGATAAAATCATTCAAAAATTATAATTAGATAATTCATCAAAAATAAAAAATGTTTATAAAAAAAGTGAAATCTGACCTGTGTAACAACTTCTAAATCCTTCTTAAATGTTCTTTCAGTCATCAAAAGTTCTTTTGTAATACAGTAGGATTTATCAGTTGGAGCACGCTGAAAAAGAAAACATACAACAGCATAGAAGAACCATTTGTTATTGATTCCTCTCTATCATTGCCCAGATGTTGTACAAGAAGAAAATGGCATGTCAATGGGACAATGGCTAAACAGTAAAAAGAAAGTACAGCCATCAACAGATATGGAGGGGAAATATTACAGAAAGTAGTGTCATGTACTAAACAAGGATAAGATGAACTATATTTTCTAAGAAAATAAAGAATTCATTATGTTAAGGAAATAATCAGAAAGAGGGGGAAAAGTTTTATTTTATTTTACTCTTATAAGTGATTTCATTTCAAATTAATACTCAGTTATTTTTCTGAATGTTGAAGAAATCTATGAGAGTTTGTGAGTTTCAACAAATTAACTGTGCATGATAAAGAGATGTTTCTTAAAGATTTTGTATCTTGCCAATCTTAAGAATTAATTTTGGTCCTATTCTATCCAATATAAACGACGTTAAAAACATTCCTCTGGTAAATAACATTCAAACAGCTATCAATGAGACAGATATTCATATTTGATTTGCTTTAAACAATCTTTTTTTTAAAAACGACAACCACAAAGAAACACTGATACGTTACTTAAATGATTATCTAGAAATGATATAATATTTTGTTGAACTTTTTTATCTAGAATTTTACAATCTTTATTAAGAGAATTGTCAAGAGGTGAATCCTTTTTGTATAATACTGTTCAATTATTTATGTATTAAGTTTTAAATGAAATATTGATATAATAACATTATTTTAAGTTTAAGGTATTTGAATTTTCCTTTAAAAAAAGTAATCTTCTAAAATAATAATAATTAAAACCCGATTAAGACTACAATTATTTTATTAATTAAAATATATAAGCCTTTAAATCAAACCAAAAAATAATGCAGTTAATAGCTTTTTAATTTAAATTTGAAAATCCTTACAAATCATTATATAAAACTATTTCTGTTTCATAATAGTTGTTATTGTTGTTACATTTAGTGTATGAAATTTAGTGAAAATGTAACTATTATAAGTAAAGAGGAAGGAATTATCTTGTAGATTTAATAAATGATTTTATATATATAAAAATGTATTGGGTATTAAAAAAAACTCACTTATTACAAACTAACTAGGCATTTGATAAAAATCTTCATAAAGATAACCAATTTAGACATGACAGAAAAAAGAAAGAAAGAAAGAAAATCCCAGTATGCCTTCATAATACAGATTCTTGCCTAACTTGAAAATGAAGCTAATAATGGTATTTTGAATATAAGATAAATGATTATAGCAACAATGACAACTGGGGCTAATAAAAAAGCCGTTATATATACAAAACTATTTTAGATGAGTGATTTTAAGTGTGAAGAATAGGAGGAGGAATCTGTATTAAGTTGTAAGCAGCTACTTCTACCAAAATCCAAGGTGGCACTTTGCAAGGAATATGTGTGCGTGTGTACATAATACAAATGCACCCATCTCTCTCTCAACACTGCTTTTTCTTTAGAAGAGCATGAAAACTATTAAATATAGACATATTTTCTTGAATCAAAAATGTATGTAACAGTTTAAAGCAGTTACAATCCTAAGTATATTCTATTGAATGGTAGAAACATGTTTCTCTTGAAGAAAACCATGTTTTATTTGACTGTATTAACATTTTTGGAGAAAGATAAGCTTTTTATATTTAATAAGGTATCATCATAAAGTGTTTACATATTTTTTAACTTTATGTAACTTGTACAGAACAAAATAAATCCTCAAATGAGCAAAGTACTTGAAATTACCAAACACTTTCAACATCTGAAAAAAATCGGTACAACTGTTAACCATACTCTTCTATATTTCATGTGATTGTTGAGAAGATTGTTTATGCTGATCCTCCTAAGGACTGAACTCACCATTCTTAGCAAACAAACACTTGCTGATTAAAACCTACTCCGTGGTTTGTTCACAGAATAGATACAAATTCACTTTCCTTTTGAATTCATGCTGGATCATGTTGCCCATTGCCTTCAAAGAGAATATGGCAGAACTGCCCAAAAGTGGTTTGGAAGAGATAGCCAACCATATCTTCTACTACTATAGCAGGGTTCACTTGCTTTGGGACTACATTAATGAGGTGATGGCTCACATCGATCCCAACCAGTTAGTACAGCATGACATGGCATAGGTCGTTGACAATGTTGATTCACTATGGACAAGAGTAAAATAGATGGTGTTTCTTGTGATCCTAGCTGTGGCTCAAATGGTGATTTGAACAATGTAGCTGAAGGAATTGTAAGATCAGTCTTTCAGATCTGATACGAAAAGGCTAGATGATATAACATTAGACAAAAGATGGTTACATGCTGAAAGAAAGGGAGCTATGTTGGAAGCTACATTTACCCCACATGCTCATGGCACATATGGTCTTGGTTCTGTTCTGGGACTCCACCCCAGCTAAGTAGTTACAAATCTTTTAGAGATGATCTTAGTAGAATGATTGTGTCATGTCCCTGTCATCTTAGAAGCTAGGTCTTTTACAATTCACAATCCATGCCAAAATATTTCCTCTTACAATCCATGGTCTTAGAACCCACTCCTATGGAGAAACTAACCAGCTTGTTTTTGGGTTCTCTTGGCCTGGAAAACAGTTGGCAATCTATTTTAGAAACATGGATAAGGAGGCAACCAAATTACCCATAGTTTTATTTAGTCTCTATTTTTCTATTAGCGGGTCTTATTATTGTGAATATCATTGTTCATTGTTTTTGTATTGGGTTTTAAGTAAGGCAGACCATAGAAAGTATGAGGTATGTAGATTGCAAGAGATTGTATGAATGTATTTATTAAGTATGAATTAGTCAATGAACCAAAGTTAACAATGACGACTCATCTTACCCCCACCCCACCTCTCTGGGTTTTATGCCCAAGTATAAATCTTATTCATTTATGTTTAAAAAAAACTTGCTTCTTGAATCCATGCTGGACAACTTCAAAACTTGAACATATATAGTAGCAGAGTGCCGTTTTATTTTAGAATTTCCTTATTTTCTATTTCAAAAATCAAACAAATCTTTGTTGAAACATCACATATGCACACTTTGTAGAATTTCCTTGCATGACAACTTGTTTTTCACTTATGTCTCATGTTCATTAATCCAGGCTTAGCAAAAACAATTCTCTCTGATTCTCTTCATATTAAACAATTTATTTAAAGTAACAACAAAGAATATTTTTTCTTTTAATACAATTCTCTATAAAATCAAGTTATTATTATGATATATCTTCTAATGCCTTATTTAAGTTAATAAAGTTTTATAAAAAGAAAGCTTTCCTCCTAAACAACCAATCTTTTTTCCTCTTTCTTTCAAATTATGACAAAGAGAGGCTTGCAACTTGAAAAGTGTGCAAAAGAAAAAAAGAAAAAAAAAGAAAAAAAAAAAGCACGACCACACTGAGATAGAAACCAGAATCAACACTAACCCGCTTACTAACCCTTTTTTTCTTCGTTTCCTCCTCGCCATCCAGAGAGCGCAGAGTGCTGACATTACTTGATGCTACCGTTTCATTGTCCCCAACTAATACTGATTTCAATTGTTGAGGAGGTGACAACGGAACAGCACCATCAATTCCGTCCTCAGGGGGTGGTGGTGGGGGTGGAAGAGGAAGGGTGGAATCATAGTGGTACTGGTTCTCAGGATTCACACTTTGACTTCGAGTAAGGCTGAAAAGAGAACAATAAAAAAATTCAAACATTTATTTAGAGAGAGTAATTTCAATAGAATTATATTTTGGATAAGAAAAAGAAAAATATTCAAATTTAATAAACCTTAACAAATTATAATAAATCTAACCCAATAAAAATATAATACTTTTGGAAATCAAAAAAAAAATAGAATTAATGATTGCAGAATTACAAAATTATTTGAAATAAAAAGTTATAAATGTTTGATTGGAAGTAAGAATAAGTTGGCGACACACTCTCTTACACGTATTCTTAACAAAGATATTTAATGCACTTTTCATTGAATAATCAATAAAATCAGACGATAGAGAAATAAGTAGCCATCCATGTATTCTTTCTGGCAGTGATTAAAACAATTTTTATAAATATATTACCTCTGAAAAGATCAAAAAGACTGCATCAACCAAATCCCATAAAAAGCAATTAAAGAAAAGTTTTCTCTTGAAAGTTTCTATTTGAAAAACTTCTTCCAAATGAAGAAAAGGATAATTACACAGTTGTTCTCAATGTTTTTTTTTTTGCAGTAGGAATTAAATTTGTGAGTATTTCCATCAAAAAGCACCCTCAATTTATTAGGTTGTGGCAAACTTTTTTCATTTTAGCAGCAATAGAGTGATTCACGTCAGAGCTTCACAAATATTATGTGGAATCTTCATGTAGCTGCAATTGTTGTAAGGTTTGAATGTGGCATTTTTGATACTGTGTGTCTGAAAGTGTCTTTTATAGTTTGTAAATGTTATTGTGCCCAGTTTTTCATTATGACAAACCTTAGTAAAAAAAAAAAAAAAAAAAAAAGTCTTGTCATCCTTTGTTTGTTACAATTATTTCTTGCCAAATGTTATGCTTTCTAATCTTCTCTTAACTATCTTTCAACATTATAACTTTTTGTCAAAATTTATAGCTTGCAATATATAGTTATCCTTAAAATATAGTGCAATCTCAAAAAGTCTGGGTCCATATCCTAGGGGTCAAGTGATTTTCTATAAAGGAAGGAGAGAGGTCATCCTTAAAATATTTGTCATAGGGCTTAAATCTTTGAGATCTTGTTACATTTTATTGAAGTGAGAGATACTTTGGTGGACAGCAATAATTGTTTCTTCACATCCATTTTCATAAGTGGGGAAAACATTAAAAGAAATAAAACTCAGGAATATGTTAAAACAAATTCATCAACAACAGCTTTAATTTATTTTCATAAAATAAATTACAAGAGGAATAAAGAATGCACAAATGTTTTTCTATTGCTTTTATTATATGTGTGTTTGTGTGCTTTTTCTCTTTATAAAAAAATTTAATGTATCACCATTTTTATACTTTTCCATCCATCTTTCATTTATTGTGTCTTTATAGTCACAGCTAAAATGCCTATATCTTTCCTTCATCTCCATTCCTTCTTTTTCTCCCCCCCCCTCGACACATTTACCAAGTTT
Organism: Sepioteuthis lessoniana; assembly: GCA_963585895.1. Lineage (NCBI taxonomy): Eukaryota > Metazoa > Mollusca > Cephalopoda > Myopsida > Loliginidae > Sepioteuthis > Sepioteuthis lessoniana. The sequence continues at coordinate 122,061,370 of OY757913.1, read as the reverse complement.
TTTCTCCTCTAAATTTCTTTCCAAATTTCCTCTGCCACATCTTCTTTACAACCCACTTCTTTTTCTTCTTTCCTTTTCATAATTCCACTTAATATTATATCAATTTTAGAGTCAGATGGGCCAGTGATTAAGTATAGATACTACACTCAAAACATTGAGTTGAAAAGTGTAACACACATATAAACAAGTAGAATAATATATTTTGTTCTTATATTCTAAATAAATACAAACAGAAATTAATTGGTGTAATGAAGAGTCCATTCATATTCCTCATTTCTTCACTCATCCATCACTCACCAATCATTTTTCTTATTTAAGAAATAAAGCAAATGGCAACAATTAAATGGCTGAGTTGTGGCCAATTTAGTCTTTGCTTCAGAGGAATCAAAGTTAGAAACAAAAATAAACTCTTTCTTTAACTATGTTGTTTTCTTATAAGAGTCATTTAATTATTTTGTTTTTTTATAGGAGTCATTTAACTATTTTGTTGAGCACTTGTCACATAATTACAAATTGATGAAAATAGAAGTCAGCATTTACAATGTTAAACATTAAATAGAATTTTGTGAAAATTTCATTTTCCAAAATATGTTTACATAGTGAATAAGTAAAAAAAAAAAAAAAAAAAATGTGTATAAAATGTTAGTGATGATAGAATAAGACCCGTGCCACATTCAGTGTTTTTTGAATTATTTTAAATGTTTATTACAAGTGACAGAATAAAATGATACTATTAATTGATATAGTAACTCCCCCCCAATGAAAACTAAGTGTAGATAAGCAGAACTATTTCTTTAATTGAGACATAATTATATTATAAAAAAATTGTATGAGCTAAAAGCCTAGAAAATTCTAAAAATATCAGTTGACTAAAAAGAAATTATATTTGCTAATCTTCAAATTGTTGCATTTTTTATTAGAAAATTTTACATAGCTTTTAAAATAAAATTTTGCACTTTCATTTTTTTTTAATTCAGTTTCAATACAAAATTTATTAATGCTATCAAAATAACATAATAAAAAAAACCCAAACAAACTAACAAACATTTCTAATATGTAATTTAAAAAAATGACAATCTATAATATTCAGTGTATATTTATTCAGATTGAATAATGATTTTTATATTATCATTCACTTATTTTTAAGTTATAGTTTGAATTTTATGCTAATGAGACACATTAACCCAGCAGTTAAGATGGAAGTTGTTTAAACCTTTGATAATTTGTTGGCTGCTATAAATATTCATAGTCTGAGCCACACACACAATAGAAATAAAAAAGGTTGTACATCTTTATTGAAATTGTAGGTGGTTTGTTAGAGAAAGATTTAAATCCTTTGAGAATTTTATTTTTTCACCCTTTAATAAAAGTTGACAGCCAAAAAATTCAAAGAAAATACAAATTGATGACTTTTTCTTTTAAGAAAAAAAAAATCTCAGCAAAACAAAAGTTAAATAATTTGCATTTAAAACTACAGTATCTTCAAGTTATTCGCATGAAATAAATGTCAATTGTTCTTATTGGATTAATATCATGAAAGTGAAACTTGAAAAATTGTCCGATTTGAAATTTATATAAGAAACTCAAAAGAGATCTCTTTTATTATTGAAAAGTGGGATGAAGTGTCCGTGAAACTAAACCTGATAGAAACTGGTTAAAAACAAAAATTATTTTAGTCATAAAAAAACATATTTTTATAAGGTCTCAGCTGAGAAATGTATAAACTCCTCAACATAAAAGGTTTCATCACCTTTTTACTTTCTCTTTTCTATAAGGTCTATGACAATTGATCTTAAATTTGGGCTGTACTGAAAACTAGAACGTGTACACTTTTAAAAATTTATTGTTATTATTATTGAAGACAGGAAAATGCTAAGTTATTCACAAAAACTGTCTTTATCATTGAGTTCATTGTTTTCATTTTTTCCCTCCACCCACTGTTATGAAGGTCAAGGGGGGAAGGGTTAAAGGGGAGATGAGAAAACAAAACCATTTTTTTTTTTTTTGCTTTGGGTTTCATTAACCATCGAATTCAAGATCAGGAATTTCTGTGTCTATTCTTTTGGCATGAAAAGTTCTGAAAATTGCATTTGAAAACATTTTCTTGACATCATCTTCAGAAATTGTGGAGGCATATTTCCTTTCTGGTTTCTTTGGTTCATTTATCTCAGCAGACCCAGAAGATGTTTCTTCATTCACACTTTCCAGTCTGGAAAAAAAGAATCAGGGAACATATCTTTTTCTCATGGACTTGTTTTGGAGTGCATATTGCATTGGTGTCTGTGATTCTCATCCAATGATGAGAAAGTGGGTGGGTAGTGGTGGTCATCTCTTCCTTTGGATAACAGGTAACTCATCATCTCGTGTGTATGGTGTATGTCTAAGTGGATAAGTATTGATAGCTCAAAGTTGAGGAAGAAGGCTCGTGGAAAAAATAGACGGGAAAGAGCTAGGTAAAGGGCTAATGACTGTTAATGACCAGTGACAAGGTTAGAGTAAAAAAAAAAGTCATACGTATTGGTTGATACTTATTTCTGGGTAGTTTATCTGGTAGATAGTAATATAAATGATGATGATGATGATCATCATCATCATTTGATAACAATTATTATTATTATTATTATTATTATTATTATTATGTGTGTGTGCATATCAACTGCTAAGTTGAGCTATACCATCTTTACTCTGAAGGGTCTACAAATATCTGGCTTTGCGAAAACAGGCTGGCCAAAAAAAATTATTACACTGTAGTGGTGTGTTAGGAAAATTGACAATTATTTTGAGAGAGTGAAGAAAGAAAAAAAAATTCAGCATTTTACTTGACATATCTGTAATATAAATCATGTGAATTTTATTAAAAGATAAATGAAAATACACAAAATATACTTAAAAATAGTCAATAATTCTGCTGAATCTTTTCATACTTTAAGTGGCATTGAATGTTCTCAATAAAAAAGATTCATTTAGAAAATTCATGAAAACCTTATTTATTTAACTATTTATTATCTTATACACTCAAGTAATGAACAAATTTTTACCTAAAAAACAAGGAATACTGAAGAAACATTTTTGTAGGCTAGTTAGGGGTCATTCATTACACAAAATATAGGATAAAAATCACCTTTTTGTGGCTAAAAATTAGAGGTTGTTTCTTTCAAAAATTGTTTAGAGAGAGAGTTTAATTTCAGACAGAAGATGATTTAATATCCAACCAATTAAAGAAAATATGGGTTTTTGATAATAATGTTAACACAATAAAATGATAAAAAATAATAATTTTCTTTTATGAATTAAAAATAAGGAAGTTTTTTTTAATTATTTTTTTCCACATTTTAAAAAGAATAAAAATGTTACAAGAAGTTAAGCAAAAAGAATTGTTTACCAATTTGTTAAATAAACTTTTTATTATAAAGTCAAAATGATGTATAGATACTAAAAAATTAAATCATCAAATTCCTTTAAAGTTTGTGATATTTGAAAGCATTATGTAAAAAAATTAAAATAAAATCAATAAAATATATAGAAGTAGCAAAAATATTTAATATAAATAAAATGTCCAGCTCAAATATACTGAGAAAGAGTCAACTGATTAGTAAACTTTTAATGTAAAATCAATGTCAACATACAATCAATAAAACAAAACTTAGATTTTATCTGTCTTTACCTGTGTTTATGGGGTGAGGTGGGCTCAGGAGTCTCTCGTATGTGTTCTGGAATATTCTCTATTTCATTTGAACGTATAATAGCATTCTCTTCAATGCCTTCATTTTGACTAAGGATTGGTTCAGAGTATTTACGATCCATCAAGAAGCAGGAATCTCTCACGTCACCGTTATTTAAGGAACCTACAATATCAGAAATGTGTAACATGTACTGCAATATTGTAAGTTAAAAAAAAAAAAAAAAAAACAAGAGAGAAAAGAATAAATAAGTTACAAAACTTACATGCATTCGCATAATATTCAAAATGTAAATGACAATAAGATCCCATGTTTCAAAGAAAGAAGAAAGAAATGAAAGACAAATGATAAAAAAAACAAAAACTAATAACAAACCAAATGTACATATAATACAACATAAATATTTGTATAAAGACAAAAAAAGTAAAATAAAATAAAATAAATTGCCTTTAAAAAATTAAAAAAAATTTGATTGTACACTGCAAAGTAACAAATATGAATTTCGTGAGAAAATATTAAAATATTTAAGAGAAGTTTTTAAAAAGTAAGAGATTACAATTATAATCAAACGTAATTTTTCACCTTACATTTCAGGCAAATATGAATGAGAGAGAGAGAGAGAGAGAGAGAGAGAGAGAGAGAGAGAGAGAGAGAGAGAGAGAGAAAAAGAAAGAAAGACAGACAGACTAAGAATTTCAAACTATTTTAAGTAATAAGATATAGTAAAAATTGGGATGCAGAACTAATAAGGTCATTTGATATAAAAAGAAAAATCAATTGTAATAACAGTTTTCCTTCAGAAGTAGGTGCTGACATTTAGAGAGAAGAAAATCTCAAAGATGATCTTTGACTATTTTCTTCTTAACAAATATTGATTACGTTTTACTACTTGAAGAAAATAACAACTTCAAGAAAAACACTATTTTTTTAAAAATGCTTTTCTTTTTGTTATCTAACAGATAACTTCTGATTTACTCTCTGCAACCAGTTTGACAAAACTAAGGATGACAATAATTGAATCTTATTAACAAAAGTAAAAAAAAAAGTGTTAGTAGCTATTGTCATTTGGGAATTCTGTTATTGATGGATATATGGAAATCAATAAAAGAACATTTGAGATGAATGAAATGGAGTCAACATCCTAAATGGAAGGTTGCACTATGCTCTAATTCAGTGCAAATACAACTCAAGATGATGCATGTATGTGTGCATGTCTAAGTACATGTGATGTGTGTGTGTGTGATGGGTCAATTTTTGTTAATCTTATAAATGCATGGAATTTATTATTAGTCAGTCAATAAAACCCTAAGACTGAATGTGAATGCATCATCAAGAGAAAATTGTATTTATGTTTTTGTAAAGATCAGCTGACTTTTCCTCAAATCATTTAGTCAATAAAATATTCTAAAGAGAAGATATTACTGAAACTAAAAAAAAAACTCATAAATTATTACAAAAGTCAGAACAATAAAACTGACAATTGTCTTTTCTTCATCATCATCATCATTAATGGACTTGTTAGAGACCAAAAGAAGATGGTTTGCCTTAGTATTATTTCAGGGTTTTAAATACTCTCTCTCTCTCTCTCTCTCTCTCTCTCTGAGTGTAGATAAAAAATAAAGCATATATATTTTTTGTATAAAGTTGTTTGCCTTGTTCCAGTGAGGTTACAAGACAGGTTTCACAATGTGTATTTTTGTTCCTGTTTCTCAGCATTAGCCATACGCCTAAAAGTTGCTAGCTGAAGACCAGACATTGTTTGATCTGCCTAACTCAATAACACAGTAATGCAACATTGTAAATTAAACTGCCAGTACAATGGTTCCCTAAAAGAAGCTTCTAATAGCATTTATAATTAGGACAGTATTTAACAGATGAAAATAATGAAATCATTTCAAATAAAATTCCAGAAATTTTTAAAAGTCTTGCTAACTTAGTATTTGGAATCACTTGTTAAAGAAAAGAAGCTCATCTTTAGAGATGAAATAATATTAGTTTTGGGATCAAAAGGTTCAGAAGTTAAAATGTCAGAGAATTTTATAGTTAATGATTAGATAATAAATGTCATTTAATATTTTTGATATATATAATAAAATAAACCAGTTGTCTTAAAATGGTTTCAACAGTTCTATTCATAACTAAATCTTTTGAAATATCAAATCTAGATATTTTGAAATTAAAATATACAGCTAATATCATAATCTAAAAACAAATCATATCTACATAATCCTGTATTGCTAATTTTATGATGTCATCTATTTCCCATTTACAGAAAAAAAAGGAGAGGGGTGGCGGTGAAAAATGAGATTTTACTGCTGCTTTGACAGTAAAAATAAAAAACAAATGAAAGAAAAGAAAGAAAGAAAAAAATTCCATTTCTATTAATTGAAGTTTTGTCAATGAAGAATTATATATCTGTCCTTTAACTGTCAAAATTTAATTTTCTCTCTATCCATTGCAATAGTCAATTCATGACAAATGATTTCTTGAACAATATCAAATAGGTTAAAAAAAGAAAAAGAAAAAAAAAAGAAAAGAAAAGTTGTTTTTTAATAGCCAGATGAACAGGTAACCTAGTTTAAATGATGGATTTTTTACACATCAAGATGGCAAAAAGCAACATAAAAATTAAGGAAACTTATTCAAAACCCAAACAATGACAAAAAACAAAACAACAAAAATAAACATTTGAGATGAATTCAGTATTAGATGACTACCAATTTTAGATGACAGCAAAATTATCTGAGAAATTAACTTATACAAAAATAAATTTACCAGTGTAATTTACCAGTGTAAACATGATTTGTTTGTGTGTATAGTTGATTGTTTATAAAGTAAATGCTAAAACTAATTAATAATCATTTTGCCCCCAAAATGATTATAAAAATTAAAGAGGAATAATCAGAAAATACTCTTAATCAAAATGTAGTAAAATTATTAAACATAAATGAACAATTAACAAAGAATTGTTTTAGTTTTAAACAAGCCATTGCTTTTCAATATAAATTAAACTTCAAAATGATGGAATTTATTTTTCTCTCTTAGTTCAGAAAAATAAATGAATAAACAAACATATTGTTATTTAATAAAACCTTTTCTAAGAAAAATTTGGTGTGTGTGTGTGTGTGTGTGTGCATGTAATTGTGTAAACTAATTTATATTTGCAATAATTTCAAACTGCATAGAGAAGCAAAACTCTTCTGATAAAGTCATTAGTCTTTTCCAGAGAAAAGATGAAATTATTTGAGAGAAAGAAAGAATCACACAAAAGAAATTATAACCTAGATTAATTGAATAGGACAGTTTAAAGAAACATTTGTCTACCTACATGTTTGCTTGACCAGAACTGACAAGATCTAAGATCTAATCAATAACAACTGGATTTTAAGAATTAAAAGAAAAAAATATTATTGGAATATATTTACCAAAAGCCAATCACAAGTAAATAGATAAAACTAAAAAAATGTGAGAGATAATAAGTTAAGATTCAAGAGAGACAAACATATTGAAAACAACGGAGCTGAAAAGTGAAAAGTAAATAAAAAAGATAGACAAACAGAAAATATACTTGAAATAATGTTCATAAAAAAGACAAGGTGATAAAGATTTTCTAAGAATATAATTCTAATTATATCTACACAAACCTACCTCGGTTTGTAAGCAATGACAATAACAAAAACAATGCATTTTAAATATTTCAACATATTCAATATCTTAGAGAGATATTTTACTGCAGAAAAGGAAAAATATAAGAAAAAATGAGTATATTTAACTTAACACAAAATTTGCAGGCAACATGCAATTACTGTCAAACTTGCAGTCAATATGACAACTTCTTATGTGTACAAGATTAAATATTTTACCTGTAAGTGGTACTTTCAGTTCTTCGATGCAACTCTTTAAGAGTTAAAAAAATAATCATGAATTAAATCTTACCTCTTACATTGCTCCCCCCTTTTTCTTTCTTTCTAAAATATACACCTTATTGTAAGTGATTTCTTTACTGCAATTATTTTGTAAATGCCGTGTATGAAAATAAACTTGACAAATGACACGAGTGGTAGGTTGATTGTGTTCTAAATCAGCCAATAGTGAGTAGCAGTGTCACTTTCAATGGTAGGCCAGTTGCCATGACAACACAATTCTATTATTCCAAGGTATTTTAATAGGTTCAAGTGTGCACAGGTTTAATAAAAAAAAAATTCAAAGAAAAAAGGGAGAATTATAAAATGCTGTATGTAGATCAGGTTCTATAGAATATTCAATAATAAAATGGAATGAGCAGCATTGGCAGCAATTCTTATTTACAATAAATATCTTTCAGGGTTTATGAAAAAAAGAAGAATAGGCAACTTGAATGGTGTAATGGTCAACAAGTTAGATTAACAGACCATTGTTTGTGAGTTTGAGTCACACTATATGTTCCATACACTTGACCTTGTGCCACAACTAAGCAAACTTTAGTAAATAAGTAAAAAGAAGAAGAAATAAAAATAGGTCAGAAATATTTGATTAATAATCATCTCAGGATTTAAAAGATGCTTTATTCATAAAATAATGTTCGATATACATGCTAATTTTTTTTTTGTTGAAATTTATGCTAAATAAAACCTATTTTTAAATGTAAATGGATACTTGCACAATTAGAAGATAATTATTTTCAGATATTATTTCTAATCAATAAAAAAAAATGAAAATATCTAACAACATATGGGAGTAAGTTTGCACTTTAAAGTTATTAATAGAAAATGTTTAATAACAAGACAGATAAGAAGAATCTTTGTTGCATTGGAATCAAGTTAGTATATGTTTATTGCATTTCACTTCGATAAATAAAAAATAGTTTCTGATTTTTTTTGTTTTTTTAAACTTATCTTTTTCAATGAATTTTGCTGATTTCCTCCAAATAATATAAAAAAATACAAGTCAACTTTTATGATATCTATAATTCCTTTTCAAATATTCAGATCAATCAATGGTACCATTGGGAAGAAGAAAAATGTAGAAAACATTATTTGATGTCATCTACATTTAGGAAATTAAATATAAAAAGATTACACAATCATATCAAATGCAAAAATATCATTACCTGAATTTGAAAGGGACTTAAGGGAACTAACTCGAAGTTTAGCAACAGGAGTTACTTCCCCTATAAAATGGGGGGGGGTAAATAATTTTTATGTCAATATTTTGGTTTCCTTACATAAGGTGGAATATATAAGATAAAGGGTTGATAAATGCAAAATGATTCTTTCAAATTAGATTTTTCTTCTCGTCTTCATCATAAAAACATTGCTTTATTAAGTGTTCAGTATCTTTATGGTAAAGACAGCAAATTAGTCCAACAGAATCAATGTAAGAGCTGGTTTCAAATTCTGATAAAAAACAATGTGTGATTTGATAGAAATAAAATTAACACCATATATATATATATATATATATATATATATATATATATATATATATATATATATAACAGCAGCTTTACACAAAATGATTTTTAAGTAGATATACTATTAATTTGATAATCTTTAAATCAATAAGGGATAATTTATACTAATTATTTTATTACCTTTTTAGGCCTTTGAACTTTGAGATTAAATTTTTCAACTGCTGTTCTGATTAGAGTTATATGGTATATATATATAAGAATAAATATTATTAAAAAAATACAAGCAAAACTGATATCTATGGTCAAAGTCTACATTCCTTTTTTTACTTTTAATTCTATTTGTAACTACATTCACTGTTAAGTAAATATTTTTATGAATTAGCTTGGTAACAATAAAAACAATATTTCTGATAAGATTTTAACTTAGCGGTTTTTTATTTGAAACATAAATTAGAGCAGAGTTTCTCAATAGTAAACAATATGAAACACCTTTATTGTGCTTAAAAAATTCAAGCTTTGTAGTTGTAGTGCTTAAGCCACAATGAATAGAAATTCAGCATTTTAGAAAATAATTTTAGTAAAAGAAAAGCAAGATTTCTAAAATTTCTAAGTTGAAAAAATAAACCAAAACCCCAAAAATAACAGCAGAAATATAAAACCATTCATAAATAAGGATTTAGAGACTGTGATGGAAAATGATCCAAAAACCTCAGTCGGAGAACTCCGAGTAAATTTCAATATGTCATTTCAATCATTTAAAATTATTTAAGAATGATAAGCAAGAAACAAAAAGAGATTGATAATTTATTTGAATGAGCACTCTCTAACCTTGTTTAATGGTATAAAATTAATAAATTTTTGCATTATATCTTGTAATGAAAATTAGATTTTGAATAATAACCACTGTACTAGGGCTGGATGTGACCGAGAAGCCTAAACATCAACCATAATAACCCTGAAAGCAGTTTGGAGAATAGAAATGATTTGAGACTGTATAGTTTACTTCTAAGTTTCAAAACAATACACATAGGTATGTAAACAGTTTGTAATGGTGTATTCACTATTTAGATATTACCAAATTTGGTGAATAGAAAAGGGTGTCAATTTTGTGGCATGACAATTTCCACTTCTACATTGCAAAAATAACATATTGGATTTTGCCTATTGACTTTCCAAATTTGGAATCAGCAATTTTTTCAAGTATCTACAACTTCTCATCATTACAGGAGAGAACTTATTCAATTAGAATCAAATTGAAAAAGTTTTTAATGAATCTATTCCTTTTTGGAGCAAACATTTTTTAAGAAAGAAATTAATGATATGCTGACAAAGTAGAATCAATTTTTAAATGTGGAGGGTGAATATTTTGATTGAATACATGAAAATATCTTAAAAGAATTTTTCAATTTTAAAAAATAAATTGGCAATATCATGTTGAAGAACCTAACCTGTAAATATGAAAAGAAAACATTATTGATACATACTAAATTATACTAATACTATACTAAATTAGAACTTTAAATAAGTTGAAGTACGTAAATGATATTGTAAAGTTTCAAAATTTTCTTTTTGTACTAACCTATTGTGGGAAGAAGAGAGATAGAAAGAATTAAAAAAAAAAAATAGTTTCTATAAACCCTTTGAGCCTGTTACACCAGTGGTAGTTTTATTTTTCCTTCCCACACGATAGTACCAGATTACTAGTGTGATGATCATGCTCAAATGACAGAGGGAAAATTTTAAGCTTATGAGCTCAGGGCTAAAAGAGTTAAAGAATTATTACTAAAAAAAATAATTTTAAATCAGAAATTTATCAGTTTTATTGTATTACAATACAAAAGTCTGACACTAAAATGAAGGAGATTCCTATTTTGTTGTTTTTAAAGTTTGGATTTTGAGATAAAACTATTCAAACTAAGTTCTATTCATCTTATTTCAGTCTTTAATCAGTTTTTCTCACAAAAAGAAAATATGCTCCAAGTTTTTGTTTGAAAAGCATACAGTATCCTTTGTCTTAACAGGCAGTCTTGTAGATAATTGTTAATTTTCCATCAGCTTGAGTGATTTCATATAGCTGGGCTTGGGATTTTCAGAGACAAACTGCTTGAACTTAAAAAAATCATTTCAAGTCTGATAGTCAATTATGTTTCTCAATTGGGTTAAATTTAATCATTATAATAAAGTTAACTTTGCAAAATTATTGTGGTCTTATTCTCTAATTGAATAAGAATTACTTTGTATGAGTATACGCTATGTTTAATGTCTATATAAACAAAGGAAGCTTCAATATTAACACATTACAAGTCAGGGATTTATTGGAAATGAATATTGATAATGGAGTCAACAATAATTTTCTCCCTTCAATATGATGACTAACAATACTGATCTTACAAGCAAGTTTTAAAAAGAACAATAAAGGTTAATTGATTTTATTAATGGGATTATTATTAAAGCAATTAACATAGACAATATAGTCCATTTTGTGAACAATAAATGCAGTAGATCTGTGTTAAAAATTTTGTTAATTTGTTGTTTTTTAATAGAAAAAAAAAGCCCATTAATTTAAAAGGTATAAATATAAAGTGCAAAACAAGCAGCAATTTTCAATGTTTACATTAAAGAATTAAAAGAATGTTTAAAAGGAAAGAAAAAAAGAAGCAAATACTCAACAGCAACACTTACCTCTACTTCAGAATCATCATCATCATCATCTTCGAGTTAATTTCTTCAAGCTTGTAAAGTGGGTAGACAAAAAGCTTAAGAATGGTCCAAAGAAAATAATAGAGCAACAGACCCAACCACACAAGAGATAGTGTTTTTGATTATCTATATTTAGCCAAAACACAGCGAGGAATTCCAAAGAGAGTGAAAGAGAGAAGTTAGAAAGTTTGAATTATCTTTGAGAGCCAATGAAAAGCCAAAAAAGAAAAATCAGTTCTATCACTGATTTATGTCATATTCATTGAAATCCATTCTAATTGCAAAAGCATACTTGAGAAATTAATTTTGTAGGTTGGCTAGTTACATACAGGACATTTTTTTTTTTTTTTTGACATAACATCATCAATGTATTCTTGGAATAAAATATAATATTTGTTGTTACTACCATAAAAGTTAAAGTATTTTTGTGAGGGATTTTGAATTTGAGGAAATAGCTACATAAGTTCCTTTTTTTTTAGTGTGTGTGTGTGTGTGTGTGTGTGTGTGGGTCTGTATTTCTTGGAAACCATACTTAACCAGCTGTTTGTCTTTCAAAGTATGTGTTATAAAATATACTGTATTACAATCAACAAGTCCTATCTTCAGCTCAAAGTCAACAACTGCGATGTTGACATGAGGCTGTGTAGATTAGGATTGAAGAACATCTACAAAGATTAAAGGTCATTTTGTCTCAGTAATAATGCTAATCACAACAGTCTGGATTTGTTAGAAAAAAACATTAAAATGCCATCTCTTTGAGACCCCCCCCATATTTGACAAGAATTATAAAGCATACAATTTTTCTCTATAAATTTTCATGAAAAAGAAGTCAATATCTGCATAAAAAGATTTTACATTATCCCATCTTTGATGATGATGATAATTATTGACAAAGCTAATCATGTCTGTGATAAAATTTTGGTAGACTGAAATTAAAGTTCAGAGAAAGTTTGATATTTTAACAAGTAAATTTACACTCTATTTGGTTGATATAGGTAGAGTCCATTCTTATAGCTAACAAAACCCAGAATGAAAATTAAATTTGTGTCAATTTAAATAACAGCAACTTCTTTAAAATTCTGAGGTAGTTAGTAGAATGTTTGGTTGGATGGAAAATGATGAATAGTTCAAAATTCTATAGTTTATAATATTGAGAAAAACTGTAGAAATTGTATGAACTTTGGTACCTCTTTTTGATTTTCTTGATGTATTGATTTGGTCATTTCTTTTTTTACCTGATGAAAGATAAAAAAAGGATCATCAGAAATATGTTAAAATAACATCAAGAATCCCAAAAAAAAAGCTCATGTGCCAAACAATTTCTACTAAGTTCAAGATTTTGTTGTTTCACATTAAAAAAAAAATCTTGAGGTAAGGTGGAAACATCTATAATTACAACTTCATTTTTAACTAAATAATAAATAGTTTGAACATCATAAATGAAAAGAGAAATCCTCTTTAAAGACTCTTCTGATTTATACTAACTGATTTTTGTTTTTTGATATCTAAGTTTAAATTATTTGAACAAATATAAGATAGGCAAAGAAAGCATTCCGAGAGAGAGAGAGAGAGAGAGAGAGAGATGGGAATTTTCAAAACATTTGCACCAGGTTCAAATCATGAATATGACATGATTAAATTCAAGAGAATGTACATGATCTAACAATATAAAAGAAACCAAGATAATGTTTTGAGATTGAAAAATAAAACCTAATTCAAAAGGACAACATATTCGAATCCTTTTATCTCAATTTCTAAAAACAGGTAATAGTTCTGAGGTTTTAGTTCTTTATGATAACAACACATCAAAGATAATTAATGGAAATCAATTCTCATCGGGTAGAATTTGATATTTAAAAAAAAAAAAAAAAGATTTTTTTTAATGAGATTTTGGTTTTGAAAGACTCCAGAGCAGTGAAAAATTATTATCAAAATTTAAATTATAAGAGAAAAATCCTATTATTCATTTATTTCTTTTATCAATGGAATTTTCGATTTAAATCATATAATTTCTTTATACAAAATAAAGAATAAAATAATGATAATGAGAGTTTGTTTTGTTTTAGACTATTCTTAAATGCTTCAAATTAAAAAACAATCCTTAAATTTCTTTGTTGATAAAACCCTAATAGAAACGTTTTTACTTGTAAAATGAGAGTAAAATTCAGATTAATTAAGAAGGATTCAATTACAATCAAGTTTTTAAGATGGTGACCTAATGAAAAAAAAAAGGGTCTTTACAAATTATTTACTAAAACTGGTCAGTCAGAAAAAGAAAAAAAAAAACCTAAGGGATATAAATGGCAGTCAGTGCTCATAAAGTTATTGCAAGGAAAAGAACATGTTGAAGAACATAAAATGGCAAAAAGCTATAAGGTAAAAAAAAAAAAAAAAAAAAAAAAAAAAAAAGGTGCAAAACTAGCTACATTCAAAACTGTCTACTTTTTTGGCTGATGTTGATTTAAACATACTTTCATCTTAGCATCAGCAAAATTATTATTTCTAATTATTTTACTTATATGATAAAAATGTGTTAATGCTGTTTTTTTTAAGTTTCCATACTGCATACATATTAATTTATTTGAAAATGCTTGCCTTACTTTGAAAATATTATCACCCCTACAATCAAAATGTATCTTAATTGTTTAAAATAATGAACTTATTGATAAAGATATACACAACAATTAACAGAAAGGTTACAAAGTTCATTTTGATGAAATGCTTTTAAGGTAGTTGATGGCAAATTGGAATTACACAAACCCAAACTTTTGTAATCACTGAGAGAAACATGCAATTAAAATCATAATTGAAATAGATTCTACCTAATCAAGTTAGGTAGAGTTGTTATTTTGTAAACATTAAGCAGACAGTTATATACTCATTTCCAGGAATTTTTCTTCATAATATACAAAACAAACAACCAAAAATCTTGTTTATGCATACAGTTCACATAAAAACAAATAGATTCTGTTTTCTTTTTCATTTATCTATCAGCTCAACTTGAAAGAACTAAAAAGTTATTTTAAGGTAAGTGAAGGACTTCACAGGGTATATATTTTGTGAATTGTTCTTTTTTTAAGTATGGAAGACTTTTGATTTTGCAAAATGAAAAATCAGAAAGAAAGTCAAAGTATAAACAAAATATTTGTCTTGGCAATAAGCATTTGTAATTTTACCTGGAAGTCAAAATAACTGCACTACAAAATATTTACAAGAATTGATGATCAGTGTAAATGAGAAAAAAAAAAGAAGACTTTGTATAAAGCTAGAATAAGTAAAATAAATACAAAAATATACAGAATAGGTTAATGTTAGTAAAAGAAAATTTCTAAAAAATAAAAAAAAAAGTAAAATAAACAAATGGAACCAAATTTTTTCCATGGCAACATCATTCATTATTATAAGTATTAGTATTGGATTAGAAAAAAAAAATCTCCTCAAAGTGGATTAGATAAATTAATCTGAAGAGCATTCCTATGAAAAATGTTAATTGTCTAGCAAAGAAATTCAAAGTGATAGTGAATAAATGATACTAGAAAAAAAAAAAAAAAAAAATATATATATATATATATATATATATAAATAAATGCAATCTTATTCTTAATATAGCAATTTTTTTTCATTGTTTAAGTTTGTAGAATTGTATCTTCATAGGATCATCTACCTAATGAAAATCTTCAAATCAGGATACTATAAAAAGTGACTACGATATTTTTCTTTTAATGTCAATGGAAAAAAAAGTTTGAACAAATTCTACAAACTTTATATAAAAATGTAGAATATGTTAAAAACATTAACTAAAACATCATACAAAACTGCATTAATATACAATAAAACTTTTAATGAAAACTAATTGCTTTATAAGGAAGAAAGATTTGATAAGCTCTAATAACATCTCCCTGAAGAAATACTAATATCTATGATTAAATTCTTTTTTTTATATACCAGTCAACTGGTTGCACAGGTCATTAAGTTGGTTAAGATATAAGTCTACAAATTCTTATAATTCAGATTGCATAAATTTCTTCAAGTCAATGGAAATGTTTTTTTTTCCTTTCTTTCTAATAGTTTTCCTTGACAGTCTAGATTTTTAAAGAAACCATTTTTGATTAACTGACCCTCCATATCATATCCAACCCACTATGCTCTCTGGGAAAGAGGAGGTGTTAAAAAAGAAAAAGAACCAAAGAAAAAAAAACAACATTCACATGGAAGCAGGTGAGAGACAACAAATAGAGGAATGAAGCACAGTGAGGTGAAAATAGGGACACACACACACACAAAGTACTAAAAATTATCATCTTTTTCTTTTTTTTTTTTAATCTGGGGTGTGTGATTTGTGTTGTGAGATGGTGAAAGACAGACAACAAGGTGGAAAACATGTGAAAAGATGAAGACATTAATAGCAAATAGAGAGAGAAGAGAGATAGAAAGAAAGAAGAAAGCATTTTTAGAGGCATCACACAAATAGGAAGAGACAAAATGAGATGAACAACAAAGATGATTTTGAACTGTGACTGTAAATGATAGAAATAAGAGTGTTTTCCTTTCTTTTTAAAGTGAAGTGACTGATCTTAAAATTTCTCATAAGGTAGATTTTTATTCTGGATAAGAGGAGGGTTTTTATTAAAATATATATTTAAAAAAACAAACAAAAAACAATCTATTTGGGTTCTAAATTAGGAAGTAAAATGTTAAATCTTAATGCTAAAGTAATGTAAAAAAAATTAAATGTAGACTTAAATTACATAAAATGGTTCATTTTGATTTAGCAGCAACAGCAGCAGTAAGAGGAGAAATTGTTTTACTAGTAGTTATAATAGGTGGAATGAATTCTCACCTGGTGCCTAATATTTGTGGTTTTGTGCTCTAAGAAAGCTCTATGAGATTAGAACATAAAAAATTCAAAGAGAAAGAAACTTCTCTAATGTTAAAAGAGGCAATATTATAAAGAAATATGCTGGAAGACTGAAGAGATTTGGATCATTTGATT